>CM030846.1:13488843-13618843 GCA_018105865.1 Metaphire vulgaris
TGACAGTGGCGGTTCCAGGATTTCTTGGTAGGGGGGTGAAATCGCCGTTTATGTAAAATATGGACTTCAAAAGTCCAAAAATCGATCATTCTGGGGAACGTATTTTTGAGGATTCGACGTGATTGTCAGCAAAAGTACCTCCTATTTTGTTCAGAGTCTTTGTTTCCTTAGGGAGTCCCTGTTTCCTCAAGAAGGTCCCTGTTTCGTCTATGGAGCCTCTTTTTCGTTTATGGAGCCTTTTTTTCGTTTAGCGGAGCCTCTTTTTCGTTTAGCGGAGCCTCTTTTTCGTTTAGCGGAGCCTCTGTTTCGCTGGGAAAGCCTCAGTTTCGTTTATTGAGACTCTGTTTCGCAGTGACGTGCAGAGAGTGGTGGACACCCGGTGCCAAAATCAATTTGGACGCCTCCCACCAGCTGGTGGATACCCGGGACAAGCAAAAAATGTTGCCGAGTTAATTTCTACGCCCCTATTTGCTGTGTGCCCGGAGCCGAATCAAAAATTTGAAAGAGTTTTCCAGTGAAAAAGTGTGGACGAACAAAAAAGGGCGTCTGGTCAATTTTTACGCCCCTCTCTGGTGTGCGCCCGGGGTAACCGCCCCAACCGCCCCCGCTGCACGCTACTTCTGTTTCGTCAATAGAGCCTCTGTTTAGTTAAGGGAGCCTCTGTTTCAACAAGAGAGCCTCAGTTTCGTATACGGAGCCTCGGTTTCGTTAACGGAGCCTCGGTTTCGTTATAGCGGAGCCTCGGTTTCGTTTGGAGAGCCTCAGTTTCGTTAACGGAGCCTCGGTTTCGTTTGGAGAGCCTCAGTTTCGTTATAGCGGAGCCTCAGTTTCGTTATAGCGGAGCCTCGGTTTCGTTATAGCGGAGCCTCTGTTTCGTTATAGCGGAGCCTCTGTTTCGTTATAGCGGAGCCTCTGTTTCGTTATAGCGGAGCCTCTGTTTCGTTATAGCGGAGCCTCTGTTTCGTTATAGCGGAGCCTCTGTTTCGTTATAGCGGAGCCTCGGTTTCATTATAGCGGAGCCTCTGTTTCGTCTAGGGCGTCTCCGTCTCGGTGTCCGTCCTGACGCTGAGCGTCATATCGATCGAGCGCTTCTACGCCATCTGCCATCCGCTCCGGTTCAAAGCCACCTCGCGGCGGGCTCGGATCATGATCGGATTCATCTGGATCGTCTCGTTCCTGATCCTTCTTCCCGACGCCGTCGTGCTGGACACGCACAGCGTCTTCCCGCCGGAACTGACCGTTCTGCTGACCAGCTGCAAGCCCACCTGGCACTACAACCACCAGGTGGCCTACCAGTCGTTCCTCATCCTGACGCTGTTCATCCTCCCGCTGGGACTCATGGCGGTCGCCTACGCGCGGATTGCCGTCTGCCTCTGGAGCGCTGTAATTCCTTCGGAGACGTCGACAGGTAAGACGAACCCCCTCCCTTCCACCCAGGCCCTCCGAGAGGGGGGGCAGGGGGGGCAACTGCACAGGGGCCCGGCGGGCTGGAGGGGGCCCGGGCCGATGATGAATATGTATAATTAACAATAAAATGAATAATAACACTAAAGAATGGTTAAAATGTCAGTTCAGCAGAGGGGCCCGGCGAGCACAAGGGGGCCCGGGACACAGTGCCAAATGGCCGACAAAAAAAAAAAAAAAAAAAAAAAAAAAAAAAAAAAGGTCGCCAAGAAATTATGACGAAACGATGAAAAGGGCCCGTCGGCCATTCTGCACAGGGGCCCGGAATTTCTCTCGGAGGGCCTGCTTCCACCCACACACACTCACCCACTCAGGGCCGGATTAAGGTCCGAGTGGGCCGGGGCAGTGTTTAATCTAGACTCCTGGACTCCGGTGGGGGGGGGGAACTCAAAAAGCCGGGGGGCAAACTGACAGAGCCGGGGGAGGAATTCTGCTAGGGGCCGCTGTTAGTCCATGCAGTATTCCAAAATTTCCGGGGGGGATTTGAAATTTCCGGGAGGGAAAAGGGCGATTCCCCCCTCCCCCCGAAAAGGCCTAGATTAAACACTGGGCCGGGGGGCTGAGAAAAAAGGCCGTCGCCTATACTGATAATCTCTGACGAGCAAGCAAAAAGTTCTCGCCCTTTCAAATCGTGCTGACGAGCAACAAAAAAGGTTATCTCGAAAATCGGTGGACCTATTTTCATGGTGGGCCTGGGGTTGCAGCCCCCTCAACCCCCGCCTTAATATGGCCCTGCACCCACTCACCTTGTTTTGCCGCTTCTCGTTATTTAACCGCGTCCAGACAGAATCTTGTGTTACTCTACATGGTATTTCAGTGCCTTGATGGGTCACATTGGTCATGGGTCGTATGGATGAGCCGTGGGTCAAGTATTCAATTGGTCAGATGGATCACGGTCATACAGTGCATAAAGATACTGTACTGTACATTTTTAGGCCGTGGTATAAACTTTCTTCTAACAAGTTACAGATCAAGTGTGAAAAGTGGCGAGATGACCTTTTTCTGCTTGTCAAGTTTTTAAAGTTTTTTCGGGAAACTTTCGGAATAGCGGAAAAGTTACGGATCAGGTGCATGAGCAATAGTGGCGATAACCTTTATTCTTTTTATTAGGATACGTTGCGTGACAAATGGTTGCATTTCGGAAAATAAAGTTGTTTAAACAAATAAATCGTCAGAAAAATCATTATAAAATATTGTTAATAGAAAAGGCGGGCCCCTACATTTTATCCTGCTGGTGGGCCCGATGCAAACGTACCATTTATGCCGTGGTAAATCCGCCACTGACTGTACCAATAATGGTAATGGTAATGGTGCTTTGGTAATGGACACTTCGCATAAAACACGGCAATTCACCTGCAGTTTTGGCGAACCTGATTGGATTAACGTAAGTTTAACCCCTTAACCGTGTATTTAACTGTAACTCAATGTAAAATGAACGGATATATCCGGGGTCCCCAGTTAAGGGGTTAATCGACACTGCATCTCCACAGTGTTCTTAACCCCTTAACCGTGTATTTAGCTGTAACTCAGTGTAAAATGGACGGATATATCCGGGATCCCCAGTTAAGGGGTTAATCGACACTGCATCTCCACAGTGTTCTTAACCCCTTAACCGTGTATTTAACTGTAACTCAATGTAAAATGAACGGATAAATCCGGGGTCCCCAGTTAAGGGGTTAATCGACACTGCATCTCCACAGTGTTCTTAACCCCTTAACCGTGTATTTAGCTGTAACTCAATGTAAAATGGACGGATATATCCGGGATCCCCAGTTAAGGAGTTAACGAGTCCAGCGAATTATTACTGTCAATATCTGATTGGGCGTAGCGTCAATTTTAGGTTTTCATTCGTCCTACTCTCCGCTGTTCAGAACCAGAGGGAGAGGGTGATGCAGCGAAGGGACAGTTGTCCCGGGTTCCAAGAGCGAGGGCGAAGTTAGGACGTCCCCCCCGCCGCCGTCTGCATATTTAAATCGTGTTCCCGGACCCCGGTGTCCGCCTGTCGACGGCCCTCCCTGCTGGTGGGCAAAACTAGGACCGCGACTGATGTGGGCACTGGGCACCCAACGGGTTTTCGATAATACAGAATACGGGAATGCATTTTGCAATAAATACAAAAGTACATTCGCCAAATTGCGCTAAAATATGCAGGCAGGCATTTTGCGATAGTGCATCAACCCCGGAATGAGAGACATAGCTTAATTTCAATTCGTGCTTCCATTTGACGTAAGCCCCACGATCTATCTATCTAACTTACTTACTTACTTTCTTACTATCTAACTGACTAACCAACTAACTAGTTAATTGACTGATTAGATAATTATTTGACCAACTGACTAGCTAACTAACTATCTGACTAACTGAATTATTGACTGCATGCATGGCTGAGTGACAACATCTGAGGTCCAGGGGCGTAGCGACGGGGTATAATCGCGCCCCCTGGAAAAATTGTGAAGCAATGAAAACATTAATTTTATTTGTTTCTTTCGTTCCAGGTCTCTGTTCTACACAGCCCTGGAACAGTGTTTATTCTAGGCCTTCTCTGGGGGGATTTCCACCCAAAGTTTTAAAATTCCCCTAAACTTTTTATATGTTGGCTGGAGGATGAAAATTTCGCCTCCAAAATTGTGGAGACTCAGACTTTGTCCCCCCCAAACATTTCAAAATCCTCCCAATGTCAAGGTGGCTAGAATAAACACTGGCTCTTGAAATTATTTGTCTTTTCTTTCGTCACAAAACCCTGTTTTGCACCCCCCTAGAACAATTCTATGGGCGCCCATGCAAGCCACGTGGAAACGCCCCAAGAAAAATAATTAAGCGTCGGCTCTTAAAGTAACAGAGGAAAAAATCTCGAACCCCTCCCCCTGTCAACAACTGTTCAACTTTTTCAAACCCCCTCCCATATTTTGTTGACGTAATTAATGGACAGCCCCTTAATTAAAGCAACAGAGAAGGCGCACACACTGTATGTTGGTGCATAAATAATATCTCTACGCAGTTCGTCATCGTACGTCGACCGTGACGTCATCGCTGGCGACAACCGTCGAAGAGTTGCAGGTGTATTCGAATTCTGCTCATTCGGAAAGACACGGACAGGTGCTGTCGAGGAGAAAGGTGGCGAAGATGCTCATAGCAGTCGTCATAATGTTCGGCATCTGCTATCTGCCGGTGCACCTCCTCAACATTCTCAGGTAGGCACCATCTCAGGTAGGCAGTGGCGGTTCCAAGAATTCTTGGTGGGTGGGTGGGTGGGTGGGTGCAGTGTTTAATCTAGACTCCTGGACTCCGGGGGAAACTGACAAAGCCGGGGGGAATTCTGCTAGGGGCCGCTGTTAGTCCATGTAGTATTCCAAAATTTCCGGGGGGGGGGAGAAATTTGAAATTTCCGGGGAGAAAAAGGCCAATTCCCCCAGAAACGGCCTAGATTAACACTGGGTGGGTGGATGCAATGAATTCCTAGGAAGTTGGTGGGGGAGGGTAGATGCAGTGAAATCCCGAAAGAGGTTGACAAGCAAGAAATGATCATCAGCTCTGTTTTCCACACAAGGATAGCGGCTCGGGCACAGTAAACCATGAAAACGCTGACAACAAAAAAAACTCGGTGGGGGATGCATCCCCCAGTCTTCCCCAACGTGGAACCGCCCCTGCAGGTAGGAGTAGATTAGATTCGATAACAGCTGTCTTAAGTTTGAATAAAATCTTACGACTCAAGTTGGTTCTTTCCAAGATTGAAAATTTTACGAGTTTCTTGGCCACTCATCGCCTACCCTGTATACTTTGCGATGAGTGGCTATAAAAATGCTCTAGCATCTTGTCCAATGACTTGTTCTTGCCCGAAACCTGTAGGTCATCATCATCATCATCATCATCATCATCATCATAATCATCATCATCATCATCATCATCATCATCATCATCATCATCATCATCATCATCATCATCATCATCATCATCATCATCATCATCATCATCATCATCATCATCATCATCATCATCATCATCATCATCATCATCATCATCATCATCATCATCATCATCATCATAGTTGCTTTCTGCCAACCTCATTAGCGGCAATAGCTAGACACAAAACTTTTCCATTTATCTTTTCCGTTGTTAAATCTCATTCCATCTATTATTGTCATTTGATATTTTTCGAAGTCTTCTTTGATGTTATCTATCCACTTTTTCCTGGGTCTTTCTCTTCCTCCCCCCATCCGCCACCCGGGAGGGGAGGCGCGCCTCTACGCCGTTGTGCCCCAGCGCGAGGAACCTGTAGGTATCTTGGCTAAATTAGGTACCGTTTTGTAATACGATGTCGTTATATTAATTGATTATGCGCGTTTTAAAGGCCAGAAGCCATTTGCAATAATTAACCATTGCAATAATTAACCATTGGGTTCAACTTGTACCAGTTGCTAAAGTTACAATTGAAGTTAAACCGTAACAGCTGCACTTATGCTAAAAAAATCTTACCAGCGATCGTCTGTCATTGGTGGTTCTTTATGATTCTCAAACGAATTATAATTTTTCTTTACATATTATGATGTTCTTTTTGTTACATAGTAAGAAATGATTTAATTTTGTATGTTTGACCTGTATGATCTTGAGAAATAAGAATTGATTGATTGATTGATTGATGATTGACAGGTATATTCAGATTGTTTTGACCGACAAAGTGGCTCCACACATCGCTCTGATCGCACACTGGCTTTGTTATTTCAACAGCGCCATCAACCCCGTAATCTACAACTTCATGAGCGGTGCGTATCCTGCTTGCCAATATGCCTACGGGTCGACATATCGTCATCATCATTATCATCGTCGTCATCATCATCATCATCATCATCATCATAATCGTCATCATCATCATCATCATCGTCGTCATCATTATCATTATCATCCATCGTCATCATCACCATCATCAACATCATCATCATCATCATCATAATCATCATCATCATCATCATCATCGTCGTCGTCATCATTATCATTATCATCCATCGTCATCATCATCATCATCATCAACATCATCATCATCATCGTCGTCGTCGTCATCATCATCATCAAGTCATCGTCGTCGTCGTCGTCATCGTCGTCGTCGTCGTCATCATCATCTTCCTTTTCTTCTTCTTCGTCATAATCATCATCATCATTTTATAATCCGATAGCGCCATTTTGGCTGCTTGCACGTGTTTGTACGTGCGTCGGAATATCGCCGTTCTTGCCGGTTTTACCGACGTCTTGCGCTTAATTTTTGCGCTAATCGCGAGATTTTACTTACTTACTTACTTTTTCCAAACACAGAGTATATATATATATATATATATATATATATATATATAAGTACAGTGTGTACTGTATATGTATATATGTATTGTGTACAGAGAAATTCCAGAAGGCATTTCGTAAAGCCTTGTGCTGTTCGCTCGCCAAACCTGGATCATTCCACCAGGGATCGAGACTGATTCTGTGGAACGCTTCATCCCGACAGACGTCGAACACGACCCGACTCCAGAGGATGACGACCTTCGTCTGACCTCCTGGGATTCGCATCCATCCCCGGGATACGATCCCTCGCCATCCGATTGTAAAATCCTCCTGCCCGCTCTGATCACAACACTAAGCGCGTAGAATTCTCCCACAAAATCGTAGAATGCTGTGTTTTATATTTAGGAACCCGAGGAGACGTTCTCGTATTCACGTAGCCCCGTAATCAAAGACCCTTTTCGGGGGTAAAGGATTCAATGGTCAGACCGACCAAACAAACGCCTGACGTTATAACCACACGCGACAATAAATAACTAACGCTGAAAATACATTGGAACTACTGTACTCGTATGTCCTTGCTCTTTGAACCGACCAGTGAAGTATTACTAGGATATAGACATCCTCCCACCATTGGTGTAACTGTACTACTACTACTACTACTACTACTACTACTACTACTACTACTACTACTACTACTACTACTACTACTGCTACTACTACTGCTACTACTACTACTGCCACCACCACTACTGCTGCCACTGCTGCTGCTGCTGCCACTGCTGCTACTGCTGCTGCCACTGCTGCTGCTGCTGCTGCTGCTGCCACTGCTGCTGCTGCTGCCACTGCCACTGCCACCACCACTGCTGCTGCTGCCACCACCTGCTGCTGCTGCTGCCACCACTGCACTGCTGCTGCTGCCACTGCTGCTGCGGCTGCTGCACTGCTGCCACCACTGCTATTACTGTTGCTGTTGCTGCACTACTGCTGCTACCACCACCACCACCACCACCACCACTGCTACTGCCACCACTACTGCTGCCACTACCACTACTACCACCACTACTGGCACTACTACTAACACCACTGCTGCTATTATTATTATTATTATTATTATTATTATTATTATTATTATTATTATTATTATTATTATTATTATTACCGAAGATAATGATGATGATGACGATGATTAATGATGGTGGTTTTGGTGGTGGTGGTGGTGTTGGCGATGACGATAAATTGACTTACGTTAAACAACGGTTTAAAATTATTAGAGAAAGTAGTTTCAAAATTTTTTCTGTCGTAATGAAAGCGTTTAGATTTAGATGATTAAATCACACGATAACATTAAAGCGTATGACCTTGTTAGACACGTGAAGAATTTTGATACAGGCAGTGGCGGCTCCAGGATTTGGCCAGTGGGGGAGGGGGGCAGGCGTTGGGATGGCAGCAACTTCTAATCGTGAAGAATTTTGATACAGGCCTCGTATGACATACAGTAGGCTAAGGACCTAAAAGATAATAATAATAATAATAATAATAATAATAATAATAATAATAATAATAATAATAATAATAATTGTCAGTTTCAAAGATCAGAATACCTCCATAAAAATTATGATTGAATTCATTTTCGTGATCCCTCGTTAGACAGAAGCGTGTGTGTCATGGGCGCCCACAGAAATTTTTCCAGGAGGGGCAAAACACATTTTAGCACAATGGCCACGGTTAATATTTTAGCAAGGTTTTTAAATTTCAATATGAAATATTGGTATTTGGATTTTCCACGGGGGAAGGGGAATTACCCCCTCTTACCCCAGTGTGCGGGCGCCCATGGGGTGTATATGTAATTTCACCAACACCATTCTGATTAGGTTCTAGACAGAACGTGGAAGAAATAAGAACAGATAACGAAGGTCGTATGTTAGTGTCGAGTAAATCTGAACTCTTGCATTTTTACAAATACAAAAATACTTTTTTGCAAACATCCAAACCAGGGTTATTTCTCGGATTATCAATTTATGGGTGGGATGTCGGTAAATTCTGGGGTCCCCTGCCAAAAAGTCTGACAAGCAAACAAAAAGTCATCCCATAGCTGAAATTGCTCTTTATCATTTTAGAAAGAATGGTGTTTGGGGTGGTGGTGGTGGTGTCGGTTTGAAATTAGGGAGGGGTATTGGAGGGGTTTTAGGGGGAATAAAAATATCCATGATCCAAACAGAACGGTTGGGCAATACAGAAGACATCACGAAAAAGATAATTTACGAGAAGCTATTCAGACGATTATTATTATTATTATTATTATTATTATTATTATTATTATTATTATTATTATTATTATTATTATTATTATTATTATTATGTCAGACAATTTTCTATAGCGCCGTAAATGAGCTAAGAGCACAAAACAAGTGTGCCTTGACAACAATTACACATATTAATCTCACCGACGACGACGACGACGACTAACTAGCTATCGGCTGCAATTTCAATAGCAGAGGCCGTGTTGACAGCGACGGCGTCACGCAATTAGGCGCTATATAAAGCCGACAAGGATAGACCTATTAGACGCAAGTGTCGCCAATTATCTGACTATAAGAAACGACTTTAGTACAATAGAATAATCCGCAAAATCGTCGTCGTCGTCGACGAAGAAGAAGATAAACAAGATCGACTCGTATAGCGTATCTCCGTTGCAATCGAAAATGAGTGCCACGACCCTTTCAGCAATGGCACTTATCTATTAATAGACGCATTTTTTTATCGAAAGCCATAACGGCATAAGTCATGATCAGGGATATTTTCACAGCCCCTAACATCACCCAACACCTCCCAATTTCAGCTATGGGATGACCTTTTTTGCTTGTCAGACTTTTTTGACAGGGGACCCTCTCCCGAATTTAGGCCTATACCGACATCCCCCAGATTGATAATTCTAGAAATAACCCTGGTCACGATGAAAGAATCGATAAGAATAGATTTCTTTGAAATGATAAAAAAGGAACAGAGGCCCTAGTATCGTCCGGTGTCATTTGAGTCAACAGCCCCACTCAAAGTCTCAAACAAAGCCTAAATATCGGGTTTACTGCGCGAAATGGTTGGCGCTGTTACTGTACCACTGCAAGACCGCTCCGGCCCTCCCATTCAGTGGCGCTCCAGGATTTGGTAAGTTGGTAAGTGGGGGCAGTGTTTAATCTAGGCCGTTTTGGGGGGGATCGCCCTTTTCTCCCCGGAAATTTCAAATTCCCCCCGGAAATTTTGGAATACTGCATGGACTAACAGCGGCCCCTAGCAGAATTCCCCCGGCTTTGTCAGTTTCCCCCCGGCTTTTTGAGTTTCTCCCCGGAGTCTAGGAGTCTAGATTAAACACTGAGTGGGGAAGGGGCGTTAGGGTGGCAACTTCTAAGCATGGGGTCAATCATTTGTCGATAGGTATGTAGCAGCATTTATAGGGTCCCAACAGGGGGCGGGTCGCTGGAGGGCCAGGCATTCAAAAGGGGGCACGCTCCCGGGCTCCCATGTGGAGCCGCCACTGCCTGTGGCGGTTACACCGTGTTGATGACTGGGGATGCATCTCCCCACCGGGATTCCGGATGACCAGTGCTTATTCTAGCCACCTTGACATTGGGGAGATTTTGAAATGTTTGGGGGACAAGGTTTGAGTCTCCACGCTTTTGGGGGCGGGGGGATTTCCATACCCCAGCCAACATATAGAAAATTGGGGGGGGATTTTAAAACTTGGGGAGAGGAAATTTCCCCCCAGTGAAGGCCTAGAATAAACACTGCCGGATGACCTTTTGTGGCTTGTCAACCTATTTTCCGGCGAGTTTTAAAAAATTTAGTGAAAAATACCGTGAATGGACTTCCTTTTTGCTTGTCGGGCTTATTTGGCAAGGTTTATTAACATTTAGTGGGCGAGACATTAACAATGACTTTTTTCTCTACTTTCTTTTTTCTTCTTCTACACTTTGCATCGCCCACCAACTTCCTATAAATTCTTTCATCCCCCAACCAACCAAGAATTCCTGGAAGTTGGGACCGCAATTTGGCCACTGCTTCCATTATTGGCGATGACCGGTTAATCTTCCGGGCACGTCGGAGAGGACTTCCGGCCATTAGCCACCGCAAAACGCCACGACATCGCTTTAAGCAGCAGAGGCGGGAGCTGCTGGCCCACACAGTTCGGAGGAAGGATCGCAGTGGAGCTGTTGATCAGACCGTCGCTTCTTCTGCCCATCGGAAAAGCAGAGAAGAATAGTTTAACTGCTGCTTCTGCTGCTGCTGCTGCTGCAGCAGCGTAAATTTAGCGTAGATCAGAGAGTCCTACGGGGGCGGTAAGCTGGTTAATTAAATACGGGTCTTGCGAGGATTACACTCCAGCAGTAAACCACTCAACCTGTCTCATTATCCAGATGGGAGATCAGTCGGACGACGAGACAGCAGGGTTTAGGGACGCGGAATTCGAGTCGGGGACGAACGGTCGACGGTCGGAAATACAGTAGTATACGTAAATAACTCGTGCAGTCGGGTAAGGGGCCGTCCATAAAATACGTTACACACGAGGGGAAGGGCCTAAAAAGTGTGATAGTTTGTGACTAGGGGGGGTTAGGACCAGCGTGACATCACACTTTCTGTGACTTTCAGTATATATATATATATATATATATATATATATATATATATATATATATATATATATATATGTAAAACCCTAAATATACCTGATAGGCAGTGGCGGATTTACATTTTGGAGGCCTGGTACAAATATTTCCATGGAAGCTCCCCAGCGCCATCGTGGTCACTTAGAGAAGTAAAAATAAAACAAACATCATTGAAAAAAATGAAACAATTAAAAGACCATTTCAATACTAATCCATGCCCAAACACTAGGCCTACTAAGGTCTAACTGATACAAGCATTCGTGTATATCTCCGAAAATAAATTACTTTAAAGAAATAAATAATTAAAAAGTCTTTTTACAAATTACTGGTCTGTAATTGCTTGGTTCACTTCGTTTTCCCTTCTTGAACAGTGGGCTGACTAACAGAGACGTCATTTCACTGTTTTTCAGGGGGGGCAAGACACTTTCGACCTGACAAATTACAAGTTTGCGAAAAAGTTGACGACCTTTTTTTGCTTGTCCGCCGTTTATAACGGTTAGTTACTTCAGATTACTCGACATCGAGCGCTCCTTTAGGACATGTAAAAATTAAATACTAATAACACACAAAAAACTTCGTCCCTCAAAATTAGGGGGGGCAGGCCCTCCGAGAGAAATTCCGGGCCCCTGTGCAGAATGGCCGACGGGCCCTTGACAAGTCATAATTTTTTCTTGACGACCTTTTTTTTTTTTTTTGCTCGTCGTCTGCCGTTTATTTAGCACTGTGTCCCGGGCCCCTTGTGCTCGCCAGGCCCCTCTGCTGAACTGACATTTTTAACCGTTCTTTAGTGTTATTATTCATTTTATTGTTAATTATACATATTCATCATCGGCCCGGGCCCCCTCCAGACCGCCGGGCCCCTGTGCAGTTGCCCCCCCTGCCCCCCCTCTCGGAGGGCCTGGGGGGGGGGGAATGCCCCCTGCCCCCCAAATGACGTCCCTGCTGACTAATGCATCTCTCCAGTCTTGTGGTACTACTCCAGTTCTGAGTGATTCATTGATTATATAAGCAATTGCATGCCTTATTTCATTTCGAACCTCGTAAAGAAACTTCGGATGTAAGCCATCTAATCCTGCATGGGCTCTTGTTTGTCTTTAAATTGGTCAAAACCTTGATAACACATTCTTTTGTACATACTATATCTGTTGGCATTTCTTCCTCGTTTCCATCGAACACAATTTTGGCTTCTGGCATAGTATTTGTAATTTCCTCTGTAAATATTGAACACAATGACTCCCCTCCCCGGAAACGGCCTAGATTGAAAGATTTTGCACTATGACTTTGTACAACTTGACTAAAATGGCTTTTATACACGTCAATTCAGAATTCTGAACATTATATTTTATAAATAAAATCTATAGATTTCTTCTAAACCGTTTACATGTACAGTAGCCTAATTACTTTGACAATTGGCGGGATCTTTCTAGAAATTAATTGCATCCCCTCCAACTTCCTAGAAACTCATTGCATACCCCCACCAATAGTGTTAGGCACCGCCTCTGGCCATGTGCAAATAAAATTATTTATTACTCTAATAAGCATTAGGGGCCTACCATTAAATACAGCTCTCACTGCGGCTAGTATGAGGGTTTTTCTATCAATCTACAGCGGCAAACCGAGCTGGTGCCCGCCGTTGCTATGCAATTCCAATCATAAACAAATCGTGTAGTTGCCGAATGTCGACTCTAACTGATATGTCTTTCTACCCAAGAGGACCTGACTACCTACCCTACCTACCGCGGTCCTCCGTGGTCGATGGCTGGGACCATTCGTCTTCGAGACCGCTCGGCGGATATCATCATCATCGTCGACCCCTGTCGACTCCGGGACGTCGGGCGGACCGGCCTCTGCTTGACAGAGACTACGGCCCTCTGGGGATGGCCGGGCGTCGCGAGGGACCTCTGCTGGACCGGGACTACGGTGACTATCGACTGGGCCGGAGGACGGAGTCGGGCAGCCTGCTGTATCCGAGACCACCATCGCCTGGGTGTATGCGAAAGCACACCCTGGAAGTAAGAGGATTTGAATAGTTCGCAAGCTATAAACATAAACTTCTGTTAGTCTCCCACCATTTTTGAGAGGTTGTCATAGGGAGGGGCAGGGTTATTTCTAGGATTATCAATTTTGGGGTGTCGGTATATTCTGGGGGTCGGTCCCTGCTAAAAAGGTCACCTCTGGGCTCTGGCTTCCCTGGCTCAGATTGGGGTGTTGGGGGTGTCGGTCTCAAATTTGTGGGTGGGGGCGGGGGTGTTAGGGGGTGCAAAAATATTCCTGGGAAAGGGGAAGGCATATAGGGATTGGCCCCCTAAATTTTCATCCAAGTTTGCACCAATGGCTAGAAGAGTGATTTTTTCTGATAATTTGACGATTGTTTCAATTCTCAGATGGTTCTTACCCTTTTGTTTAAAACTCAGAAATTTGGATATAAATTGTATTTATCAAATGGGTCTATATAAAAAATATAAACTATGCTTGCATAGAGCTTTTAAATGTAGGGTCTCTTATAGCTCTAACGAAAAAGAAATGTAGCAATTATATGAATTGATCTACAGTCAATTGGTGGATTTATTACTGACATCAGACTGTTAGATCAAATGTGTTAAATTTAAAAATTTGAATTTCTCAATCAACTAATAAATTCTGTTTTGCAGCTTGAAGGTGAATTAAAGATGTACAGAGATGAACTTTCTAGGAGAGACCGACTGATTGGAGAACTAAAGGGGTAATGTTCTACATTTAGTCTTAGCATTTCAACAACAGTTATGATATTTTATATTAACCCCTTAACTGGGGATCCCGGATATATCCGTCCATTTTACATTGAGTTACAGTTAAATACACAGTTAAGGGGTTAATCAGCATTGATAATTCCTAGCATACTATTTTTAAGTTATTACTTTTATTTTTCATATTATAAATAATTTCCTCGTAAATACTGCTGTTTTGTGGTATTGCTTTGGTCACAGTAAGAATGATTTTCTTAATGTGCAGTTAGATATAATATGCAAGTGGATGACTTGTTTAGTTTAAATAATAATGTATTATTTCCTTATGTTATGACTGAATGTAGGCAATGTTTGAAACTAAACTACCTACTAAAGTGAGTCTCTCTGTCGAATG
The DNA here is from genome assembly GCA_018105865.1 of Metaphire vulgaris. Classification (NCBI taxonomy): domain Eukaryota; kingdom Metazoa; phylum Annelida; class Clitellata; order Crassiclitellata; family Megascolecidae; genus Metaphire; species Metaphire vulgaris. The sequence goes on from CM030846.1 coordinate 13,503,354, forward strand.
AACTCATCACATGCAGACATCTTGCGCACTTTCATATTTGGTTTCCAGTTTTACTCCTTACAGTTAACTGAGCTCTCTTAAGTGATGTACCGTAGTGCATCTATGATCTAAAACAAAGTTATTTGGGTTTCGAGATTTCCGTGCATTTGTATGACTTTACATCAAAGCTGTGATGGAGCCGGTTTGGTCCGGTTTGGCTGAACTGTTTGTTAAAATAACAACTATATCACCGAACCCTCTGTTAAAAATTCGAGCTTATTGGTGTAATTTCCAGTTCCTTCATTTTGACAAAGGAACTTGGTTTTTTCATTTGTTCTTTTGTCTATTGAAATCTTCAGTCAAGTGTAAATGCCACCTACTCTAACTACAGGGATATATTGGTCAGTCTGGCATTTGTATAGGAGGGGAAATACCTGGTCACTCTTTACTGACTCTCCCCCCACCCCACTGGTGCATTCCTTAAGTAGCAGAGGGGAAGCAGAACAGAGGAAGTGGAAAATGAGAAACTTGCGGTCATTACTGCAGGCCTTAAATCTTGTTATGGATGCCCCTGAATTTGAACTATATATTTATAATTGCATGATTACCATATATTGCCAGGACTAGAAGTTGGGAAGCTGCACCAATTAAAAACCTCTTTGGTAGGTCAATAGGTCAGCGAACTGGTTGTTATTTGGCATAACACCCTTGCTTTACAGTCTGCTACTGGGTTATGTAAAATTATCTAATAGTTTGATTTTATATTTGTTTGTGCCCAGCAGTGGGAATTTACTGGACATGCCATCAACAGAAGGCCACACTGAGGTAACCTTTCATTATGGAATCGATCTTGAATAATGAACACACCTCATCTATAAATCATTACTGGAGCTATTTGAAGTCAACATCTGACAGTAACTTCACCTATTAGATTTGACAATGAGGGATTACTTTGTGGCCATCTACTGAAGCCAAATTCATTACCGAATGGCACTATAGAAGTTCTTTATTTAGTTATTCTGTTAGTTTTTTTCAGCTACCGGTAGTCTCTGTATCTCTTTTCAAATCACTGTTAGAAGGTTTGAGCCTGTCACCATGTTTAGAGTTTATGTCATAGGATCAGGGGCGTCATTGGGGGGAGGGGGCCATGGCCCCAAGGAAATAAAGAAAAAATGTGTAATGTATTAAATAAATAAAGTAAGGTGAAATGTGCAAAAAATTGCCAAAAATTGGCAAAAAATGTCAGAAATTTACAAATTTGCCAAAATCGGCCAAAAAATTATCTTGCCCCCCCCCAAGAAAAGTGTGAAATGACGCTACTGCATAGGATTGGTACTGTAATTTACAGCAGCAGATGTACTGATTGCACTACCTACTGCAATTAACTGCCATGAAGGTCAGATGATGTGCTGTCTCTAGGACAATTTCTGCTCAATGCCTCTTTAATCAGAAGTTAAGTTTTGCATCCTTTGGATTTTAGATGTGCAGCGTCTGCAATCACGGCGGAATTTTAACTGCATCAAAGCAAGAATTTGAAGCTCTTCAAACAAGCGTTGACAGTCTACAAAAGCAGGTTCATTTACTTGTTTTTTACTTACTTACTTACTTTGTTTCTTTATGTTACGGTCAGTCTTGAAGTAGATTTCACATAAACTATTTATATTTTAAGCATTTCTTAGACACTTGCAAGTAATTTTTAATATATACTAGAAAGATGCTCACTTCGCTAGTGCTCGCTTCGCTTGCAGTGCAGGATAATATTAATCCAATACCTATACCTAATACCCAATCATTGAATTCATGCTGAACAACATTTCAATGATGTACTGTACATATGCCACCTAGCCAAGCTCTGCACCACGTAACAATTAGGCCTATGTACGCAACTGTGACCATTTGTGACACTGTACACGTATTTTTTGTGTACGTTAAAATTGCGCAACTTCCTCAAGCTACGCCCACCAACGCATCGCGACGTTGTACACATTATGACGCTGCAATGAACAATTGAACGTACGCTTTCTCAAACGCTTCTTCGAAGTTTCCAATAGCAACGTCGTCTTTGATACGCCCACCAACGCATCGCGACGTTGTACACATTATGACACTGCAACGTACGCTTCGTCAAACGCTTTGCGTGGCCATTCGCTTCGCGTCGCCGTTCGCTTCGCGTTGCCATTCACTTCGCGTCGCCGTTCGCTTTGCGAAGCGAAGCAAACTCGCCTAAGTTTCCAGAACGACCAATCAGAACGCTCACCCAGCCAACCAATCAGAACGCTTGAAGGTAATGAATGAGAACGTTGAGAACGTCACACAGCCAACCAATCAGAACGCTCACACAGCCAACCAATCAGAACGCTTGAAGGTAACAGAGAGAATACAGAGCAAGGATCTTAATATTATAGATTTTGGAAGCTAGTTAAAGAAAGGTTATATTGCAAAACTTAACCGCTGTTGGCTGAAAGACTGTGACACTTGTCCAGTTCATTAACCCCTTAACCTCTTAACGTTAAGGGGTTAATGAGAAACTTCACAGTTTAAGCATGACATAACTATAATATGCATCTAACTTTTAGGTGAAAGAAATGGACATTTTGCTGCAGTCTAGAGATAGAAAAATACAGGAGTTGAAACATGCTCACAAGACTGGCAAGCACAAAGAACAGGCTAAAATGAAAAGTGAAAGTGAAAGCAGCAAATCGTCTTCATCAAGCGAAAGTGAAAGTGAAAGTGGTCATTCTTATGCAGTTCAAGATAAGAAATCGAAAAAGATGGAAAATGTTTCTCCCAATCCAGAGTCTCAGCTAAGGTCCATTAAATGATCATGGCAATAATGATTAATTAATTACTTTATATCTGAATATTACATATTGTAAACTTCTTTAACTTGTCGTTATTATTATTAAATTGTGCGACTATACGATAGGTGCAATAATGAATTATTGAATTTCCAGAATTTCTCATGTAAGTGACTGCAAGTTAAAAATTTGAATGAAAGTTACAACCATTAGTGAGGTCATCAACGACGCTGGAGACATTCAAGAAGCACCTTAAAGCCGAGCTATTCATTAGATGCTATGATGTAGTCACTGTAGTGTGACCACCTCTCTGTACTCATTTCAATTCATTACTGTTTAATATTGTTATTGTTACGCGCTCTTGCAGTCGTTAGACATTATGTCACGTTAATCTTGTTGTTCTATAATAATAATAATAATAATAATAATAATAATAATAATAATAATAATAATAATAATAATAATAATAATAATAATAATAATAATAATAATAATAATAATAATAATAATAATAATAATAATAATAATAATAATAATAATAATAATAATAATAATAATAATAATAATAATAATAATAATAATAATAATAATAATAATAATAATAATAATAATAATAATAATAATAATAATTAGTAAAAGCTGGAGATATTATGTAGCCTAATGAGATCATTTTTGGACTTTATGCTTTCACTTGTAGAGAATTGCAAGATGAGTGCATGAGACTGCAGAAAGAAAACAGTGGTGCAGCCTCGGAGGTAAATGTGTGCATTAAATTATGATTTAATTGTGTTTAATGAAACTTACTTTGCATAATTTGTAGTGCTGTCCTTTAATCTCGATTAACGCGCGATTAATGCGTTAATCTGTTAATCGCAGTTAATTTTTAAAATCGCGATTAAAAAATTATTCGCTTCATAATTAATTGCCTCATATTTCTCTAAAGAAAACTTTAAAAAACGGAGCTTGAAAGTGATAACCACACGAGTTTTTGTTTAAAGTTGCCTGAAATGGATAATGCATGTACTATATAATGTTATGCGCGGTTACTAGTTGAAATTCTGAAAGTCTGTTCTGCAACTGGTGCATTGTTTATTTCAATTAATTTCTACTTCGGGACCAGAGTGACATTGCTAAAGAAAATGCGATTAATTGTGATTAATCACTATTAAATAAATTAATCGTTGAACAGCACTAATAATTTGTAGAACTTTTTATCAAATAGAAAGACACCTGGTTTAAACTGGTGTCATGTTGTCAGTGAGTGACTAAAATATGTGGCAGCGTTTGCAGTTTGTAATGAGCCTTTTGGCTATTTGGTTTTCTATCATTGATATGTGCATTGATCTTGCAGAATGGAAAGCTTTCAGAAGAGAATGCATTGCTTAAGCAAGAACTCGATAAAGTAAAAGCTGATTTTGCGAAATTGGAAATAGCACATCAGTCACAACTCAACCACTTTACTGAGGTCTATACTATTTTATACCATCAATGTGATATGCATCATAGAGGAAAGGAAGATTTCTTGATCACTGATTACTGACCCACCCCACCCCCCACATTGGTCCACCCTCTCCCAACTGGTCCACTTGATACAAAGCAAAGGGGGAGTTTCTTGCTGTCATTAACTTATTTGACTGACCTACTGTATTTGGCATAGCAGAACTATTAGAATTACTTTCCCCTACTGGTCTAATTCTCTTCACCTTCACAATTGTCTTTCCATGACATAATAACCATCATCACCAACAAAGATGATTATATAATACACTTGTTTTGTGTTTTTATTTTTATGTGATATTATCCAATGCCATAATATTATATTATCCAATGTTCATAATTATTCTTATTTATAGTATTCATGTTTACGAATTTAGGAAAGAGATGCAGTCCTTATTTATGTACTGTGGCACTGGTCAAATTTGTTGTTTATCAATCAGTTTAATATATCTATACTATTTAATATATCTATACTATTTAATATATCTATACTATCAATAACTATAGTAACTCTGGTGTCTTAGTGCAGTAGAGACAGTTCAGATTAATCCTTCCTTTCTTGTTTTGTAAACAACATGATTTTTTTGATGTATAGTTGTATACGTATAAGATTAATCTGTCTGTATCCACATTGTTGTTGTTGTTGAGAAATAAATGATTGATTGATTTGGAAAACAGAGACACGTGGAAAGTGAAGTGTTGGCACTGCGGGGTAAACTGGATAAAAGTCAGCACGAGCTTTCCGTCGCACGCGGCGAACTGGAACAGCACATGTCTCACTGCGGTGGATTGGACAGGGAGAGACGACACCAGGAGTCCGTCGCTGCGAGCGTCGAGAAGCAGTTTGCGTCTTTCAAGGACTCTCTTGCCAGAATCCTGTCGATTGGGGCCTTAGACGTGGAGCCGACAGAGACAGGAATTAGGCAAATGGTCGAAGAACTGATGTCATCGACACAGGAGAAGACATTGGTGAGCAGTGCTGTAATTGGTAGAACATTGGGAAGCTAGAATGACAGTGAAATGGTAAAGGTAATGGTATCCTTGTGAACTCGAAGCCTGTAAGAGAACTGAAAGGTTAGCGCATTCAATATTTTCCATGCCATAGAAATTGATTGATTGATTGGTTGATTGATTGAAAAGCAGAGATAGTGGCAAAAGCTGTTATTTGGTTGGGAGATTTGTCCAATGTCTGGCCCTCTGGTCTAGTTTTCAAGAGCAGTTGCAAAAAATTATTCTCCAGAGGACGGAATTTTTATCTTTCTGACAGGTTTGTCATTGCAGACTTTAAGACGACTGATAGAAAATTGGGAAGTAGTGATAATAATTATGCACTTTTATAGCACTATTTCTAACACCCTGGGCAACAATTTGATGGTACGCCAAATCCTCACTGCGTAGGACCAGGTCAATTAAGATATTAGTCAATGCGAGACAGCAAGGTAGGGAGGTATTTTAGTATTGTATATTTCTCTCAAAAGTGTATCTGCAATTCACGCGGCTGCTTTTGATGATGAATTAAGCTATGAAATGTTCAATCCGCCTTAACTCTAAAATTCCACGACAGTTTTTTTCAGTCCTCCCTATGTAGCAACTAACCCTAAACTTAACCCTAACACTAGATAAAGTACGAATATATTAAGAATGTCAATGACTAATGCATAGTATATGCTTTAAGCTCATCCAAAGACTTGAAAGAAGAGTTGATGAGTTTTCAAATAAGTTGGATGATGAATTTGGAGCAATAAAGCACAATCATGTCCATTCTGATGTTGCTGAACTACAAGCAAGATTAAAACGTGCCGAAGATGAACTGATGGTCAGAGAGGAAGGCAGAAGAGAGTTTCACATGGATAGAGAGAAGGTATTATACAAATGCTTCTTGTTGACCGTTACTGTTACTAAATATATTGAAAATGATGTGGCATAATGTAAAATTTCTGGTTCCTTAATCTTTTTGGCTTTGCCATGCAAGTGTTTAATATAGTTTTACGGATACGGTTGTGTTTATTTCAAGTTCAAATTCAAACACAAAATAAACACAAACACAAACACAATTGAATGTATTGTATTATTTTTATGTATTATTGGTATTCTGTATTAGTTTGCATAGATGGAAGGCTGGTTCTGCTTTTTGAACTTCTTCCCTTAAGCTTGCCCAACATGATCTAGTTGCTTCAAATCTTTACAAAGTCCTGATAACTTCTGAGCAGCCAAACATGATGTAACTCAAAAATACTGATCCCACCGGATTGACAAATAAAATTTAAAAAAGATTAAATAATATAAAGCAAAAATAAAATAAGAAACAAAACACTTGCCTGACTACAATAATTGTTACTTGTTACTATTTCCAGAAAATTTGTGGCAATTTCTGTAACACCAGAAATAATTCAGCAAATCTTGATGAATGGTTGGTTATATTCAGTGCATCATTTCGGATTCTCACTTTCAAAAACCTTCCAGCACTCCTGTGTTTTGCCTTATGGAGAAGCCTGTTTGGCTGTTGTCAGAGACGTTTCTAGGATTGTGAATTTGGGGGAGGGGTGTCGATCTAAATTTGGGGGTGTCCGGAGCTAATTAGTATGCATTTTGTATGCATACCATTGTCACATTACCAATTTTTTTGGGGGGTGTCGACCTAAAATTGGGGGGGTGTTGGGAGTGTTAGGGGGGGGGTGAAAATATCCCTGGCTGTTGTGAGGAAAACGCTGTTCATAGTCTTTTGGATGATTTGGTTTTTCTTAGTATTGGGAATTTTTGACTCGGCTCTGCACGGTCCTGGAAGCTGGTCCTGTTACGGCGAACCTTGGTCTTGACGAAGCGATGCTGACCGTATTGTCGCGCTTGGAAGAGATAATGAAAAGAGACATCCACGCTCTGTCAAAGGCCACGAGTCATAATGCACAGTTGCAGCAGAAACTGAGTTGTATGGCTGACCAGATGGAGAGCAAAGTAAATGCAGACTACATTAGACACACAGGGTTATTTCTAGGATTATCAATTTGGGGGAGGGGTGTCGGTAAATTCTGGGGTTTCCCTGCCAAAAAAGTCTGACAAGCCGAAAAAGGTCACCCATAGCTGAAATTGGGGGTTAGGGTGTGTGGGGGTGTTGGTCTCGAATGGGGGAGGTGTTAGGGGATGGAAAAATATCCCTGATTAGGCGTATATTTGTCTATTTCATTCGACACATCTCAGTGTTCCTAGATGAAATTGACTAATAATAACTGCTTCTGTTGTTTTTGACATCTATTCTGATTTAATAATAATAAATAATTATAGCAAATGGGTTTTAAGTGGTTTTATCTAATCTAGTCATAAACTTCTATAGCGCCACTTTACAGTGCACAAAAGCATCAGCCGATGGCACACCAAATTAAACTCAGTCAAGAACTCAAGATACAAGTCAGGCTCCACATGGGGGTCCCGTGCCCTCCCCCTAATGAATGCCTGGCTCCCCAGTGACTCCTCTGTTGGGACACTATACTTTACTACTACATACCTATCAACAAATGGTTGACTCCCATGCTTAGTAGTTGCCACCCCAATGGTCCCCCACTTGCCAAATCCTGGAGCCGCCACTGACCACTTCATACCAAAAAACAATAACCCTGCACAGTTTTATTTGAAGTTTCCAACTTATTGTTAATTATTATTATGATTGTCAGGCTAATCATCTGACATTAGAATGCTGTAATTTATCAATGAGACCAATTCTTTTAATTCTGCATGACCAAATGTTGTCCCTCTGAAAAATTTTCTGAAAGACCTTGAAAGGTTTCTACAGATCAGTGTGACATTAGCGGTGATGTGAAGCCGACCGGGTCAAATATTTGACTTTTATGTTTGTCCAGGAATCGCATCTTGAATTACAGCGCAGAAAAATAGCTTCTCTAGAAGACCAGCTGAACGTCAGAGCGGGAATGGAGCACGAACGAATGGAGCTGACACAAGAGACTGAGTTTGCAAAGAACAGGAAGATGAGGAAACTAATCGAGAAGTATCGCCAAGAGCTGAACGAATGCCACGTGCAGATACGAGCACTGAAATCCAGGCTCATCTATACGAATGACGTTCAGGTACATCATCATCATCATCATCATCATCATCATCATCATCATCATCATCATCATCATCATCATCATCATCACCACCACTATCATCATCATCATAATCACCACCATCATCATTATTATCATCATCACCACCACCACCACCATCTTCATCATCATAATCATCATCATCACCACCACCACCATCTTCATCATCATCATCGTCATCACCACCACCATCATCATCATCACCACCACAACCACCATTATCATCATCACCACCACCACCACCACCACCATCATCATCATCATCATCATCATCATCATCATCATCACCACCACCATCATCATCATCACCACCACCACCACCACCACCATCATCATCATCATCATCATCATCATTATTATTGTTATTATTGTTATTATTATTATCATTATTATTGTTGTTATTATTACAACCTTGTGGACATTTTGGTCATGCTCCTTTTCATAACTGCTGCAAAAATACAAATGAGAATGATCTGTAATTCAATGCATAGAGTGCTTTAGCGTATATATAATTAAAATACTAAATTCCTCAGGATATACGCATGTATGCATGTACGATATGCTCTTCATTGTAAACTAGAAAGAGGCTCGCTTCGCTCGCGCTCGCTTCGCTCGCAGTGCAGGATAATACTAATCCAATACCTATACCTAATACCCAATCACTGAATTCATGCTGGACAACATTTCAATGATCGCCACCTAGCCAAGCTCTGCGCCGCGTAATAATTAGGCCTATGTACGTTAAAATCACGCAACTGTGGCCATGTGTGACGCTGTACACGTATTTTTTTTGTGTACGTTAAAATGTACGTTAAAATTGCACAACTACCTGAGGCTGCGAACAATTGTTACCAATAGCAACGTCGTCGCACGCCCAGCCGACCGTGTTAAACTACGATTCTACGAACAATTGTTACCAATAGCAACGTCGTCTTCGAACATCGTCCACCAACGCATCGCGACGTAAGGACTAAACGGTCTAAACCGTCTACCAATAGTCAACGCTCGCCCACGAACGCATCGCGACGTAAGGACTAAACGGTCTAAACCGTCTAGCAATAGTCAACCAATCAGAACGCTTGAAGGTAACAGACATACAGATAACGATTTTAATATGATAGATACCCATACACTGACTTATATCTATGACCCACATACCGTATATTTGCATTTACAAATAGGCACATGGTTTTTGAAAATCATGTGTGGCTTGTAAAGATAAAGAGATACCACTGCTGTAGCATGGATGGCTCAGTTGGTAGAGCATCAGCCCTGCCCACCATCAACCTGGGTTCGATTCCTGGGCACTCACGTGACCACTGGTGCAGAGTGGAAGTTGACATGACCTGTGTAGTGCTTTAGACTGAGGACTAATTTATTATTGTAAAGGCGCTATATAAAAGAAAGATTTTCGTCATTTTTGCACTTGAGTTATAGCATGCTTAACATGCTTATTTATAACACAATTCGAACAACCTATCAGAGGACAAGAGGGCAGAGAATGAGGATAGACAGCAAGGGCCATAATGTGAATGAATGGCCAGGTGGAACATAGTGGTTCTCACACAGGGCAGATCCCACAGATTCTGAACTGCTCTAAACCCTGTTGTTGTATAATAATTATATTATAAGAATACGATCGTGAAAATAAGGATCTATGATTTATTTATTCATAATTTTGTGGATTAATCCATGTCATGCCCTTTTTGTATTAATCTAAATTTATTAATATATCCATGGGCACACACACACACACTTACACAGACGCACACATATACTCATGTACAGTAAAGCCTCATTATAACTACACTGCTTACGCATATGACCCACATATTTAGGCATTGGATACAGCGTTTTGCCCAGTCCTGCAGCTGTCATTGCAAAGAGGCTGTAATGGATATTTCTGTAGACAAGAGCCGTTGTGGAAGGTCGGGAGTTCGTCGATCTCGAGAACGAACTGGAACAAGAGCGTCTCTGGCAAGCGAACAGAATTGCGGGACTCGAGAGAGGCTTGAACTCCGCTTCGGAACACATCGTCGAGCGGAAAGAGGTTGCCAACAACACGATTCATGCTTTGTCGATAGAGCTGCGCACCACGAAAGACGAGCTTCAGGAAGTTGTAAAACGTGAAAGCAAGGTGAAGCAACATTATTTCTGATCAGTGGCGTAGCCAGGGGGACTTTGGGGGTTAAAACCTCCCTTTGGCTGTCCGATCAAATTTTTAAAAATTGCGAATCGATATATTTTTGTATGCGCTTATATGCTCATATGCCTATATAATTCCCTTACGCAAGTGAAATAAATAGTTGACCTTTTCTTGCTTGTCAGCAGGATTTTCTGTGTTTCGTGTTTCGATCATGAGAATCATAGCGATAACCTTTTTTGCTTGTCAGAATTTTTTGAAGTTGGGAATCAAAACACCCATTTGGGAAATCCTGACTACGCCACTGTTTCTGATTAAAATGCCTCCACATCTTAGTTGACTTCAGCACAACATCACAATCACACTAGATATCAGTTATAGTGACCTATAACATTATTGTTTCTAATCTGGGCATAGCGACAGAGGGTATATCACATAATATCAGTATATATACCCCCTCCCCAAAAATCAATCTACCTTAAAGTTTTTATGTGATTTACATGTGGTTATTAGAGATGTGCGGGTACAGCAAAATGCATACCCTACCCGTACCCGTGGAAAAACTTTTTTACCCTACCCTACCCGTACCCGCTAGCGCTATACCCTACCCGACCCGTACCCGTAAGCTGTGTACCCGTACCCGTACCCGTACCCGTAATCGACTTTGGTTGGAATTTGGAGTTTTTGGATTTGAAATTTTGGACCCGTACCCTCGGGTGCGTTTACGGGTACAAGTACTACAAGGACCTGTACATGGACCCGTGAACCCGTATCCGTTCCTAGAGACTATAGAGAGGCAACAGTGAAATAGGGGCTACGAAATTGGGATAACTATTCATTGTAAATAGCACGCATGTTTAGATTAGGACAGATCTAGTACTTAGGAATCAGGATAATCAGTCAGCTAGCCTAAGCCGACATGAATGGGCTTGTTTAAAATATATAGTAGATATCATTTATCTATGAGCAGGCATTAGAGCTCAAGTTAAAAAACAACACTTTACCAGAAGAACTTTCTCGGTCAAAGAGTCCTTGGAGGAGTCAGAGGACGCCATTATAGATTTATTACTGATGATGTCAGATGACGTCATCTGTATTTCCTTTATGTTTTCAGTAAGTAAAATGCATGCTGTCTGACAAACTGAACGCGATGTACAAGTTATACTAATACACTTTACTCAATATTATTTTTCTATTACTGCATTGCTAATTTGCTATAGTAGTGAGAAATGAAAATATAACTTTTCGGGTAAAACGGGTATACCCGTACCCGTAGCCGCTATACCCGTACCCGTAGCGCTGTACCCGTACCCGACCCGTACCCGTAAAATGTGTACCCTACCCTACCCGTACCCGCGGGTACGGGTACGGGTAGGGTATACCCGCGGGTACGGGTATACCCGCACATCCCTAGTGGTTATGGGTGGTTTATATGGTTTATGTGGTTTTTAGTTTAAATGTATACCCACCCTAAATATTTATACCCTCCCAAATCAAATTCCTGGCTACGCCCCTGTTTCTAATACCATTTATTTTCGATTATCTTAATGTTACAGCTGTTGGAGCTTCGTCTCATAATGGCACGTATGCTGGGCCTTGACGTCACGACTATGGCTGTTCCGGACTACGAAATAATTTCGCGACTGGAGAAGCTGATAGTCGCAAATCAGGCAAACTCCACTTCAGCTCTGGCGCTTGACGATGCCATCTCGGGCCTTCACGAGAACTTCCAGAAGGGTTATCGCCATGGAAACTTTGCCCGCCAAAAGTTGCCCCGACGATCCAGGTCCTTGTCGCCTCGTAGAAGGCTGGATAGAAAGGCGTTCTGATCCCTCGTCATCCGAAGGCCATTAACCCCTTAACCTGTATTTAACTGTAACTCAATGTAAAATGGACGGATATATCCGGGATCCCCAGTTAAGGGGTTAATGATATTAATAATATACGTATGAAGATACAACTTTGCAGCAACACGCGAAACATTACTCGTCTGTCCAGTGACGTCAGGGCGCGATTTGTGACCTGGAGCAGTGGGGGGGGGGGGGGGAATATGCCGAGCTTGGGGGAGATGTAGTTGTTGGGGAAGTGTAGCAGTGGGGGTATGTAGTGGCGGAGGGATGTAGCAGTAGGGGGATGCAGTTGGGCAGTGGGGGGGGGGGAATCCCCTTCTCCCCTACAAATCGCGCCCTGAGTGGCGTAGCCAGGATTTCCGTAAGGGGGGAGCTTTGTGGTCATGACCAGCTTCCAAAAAATCTTGACGAGCAAAAAAAGGTCATCGTCAACATGTTTTCCCTTTCACGTGTGCCAAAAAGCAAGAAAATTCATACACGTCTTTCCTTTTAAATGTAGTGACAAGCAAAAAAGGTCGTCGCCTTATGCCTTTACATTCTGACATTCCATAACGAACGTTTCGTAATTATTTTGGGTAGGTAGCCAAGGGTGGGCCTTTGACCCCCAAAATCGCATCCGAAAATTTAAAAAATGTATGGAAAAATACATTTTAAAAAGTTTTCGTCGCCCTCCAAGGGGGTTTAACCCTCAAACACCCTCTTGGCTACGCCACTACATCTGTCGATAATGAAATGTCATATACAGTAGAACTTCGTTACAACGTATCTAACGGATTTGTAAAATGTAGTACGTAATATTCAAAGTAATGTAGGTACGTTCTATCCATTACTGTAGCGCTTCACAAGTTCACACGCGATCGTACATTGCGGTACGTTATAGTCGGGTATGCTCTATAAGCGAGTCCGTTATAACGAAGTTATACTGTAGTAATCGGCAGACAATTACGCAGGAATATATAAATGCTCTATAAGCGAGTCCGTTATAACGAAGTTATACTGTAGTAATCGGCAGACAATTACGCAGGAATATATAAAATTCTCAGGTTATACAGCCACGGCTGCTTATTGTTGCGTACAGGTAGGCAGTAGGCAGTTGCAGTGATAATGAACTTCTTATGCGTGGATATTATTGTGTACGATTCTTTCGCCTGAGAAGAGTTAAACAATAAACATTGAGTGATATCATTAATATGGATTTGTAACAATGAACATTTCTGATTGTGAGTTTATAAGTTAGATTTCTGTGAATACAGTAGAATCCAGATACAGTATATCGAGATACTGTACAGATACTGTATATCGAGCTCGCGTATATCGGAATCTCGCTTATAGCGAATTTGAAGCGCCTGTCCCGCCCATCACAATGTCAATAAATGCAAAAGAGACCCCGATATATCGAACTCGCTTAGGCCTATATCTAAATCTCTGTTATAATTATCTAAGTTGCTTTTAAGTCCCTGTCGTTAAGAAGCTCGTCGGATATATCAAAGTACATTTTTGTCACAGTCTTTTGAGCTTCGATATAACGGGAATCTACTGTAAATAAATCGGCTTATTCACGAGCGCTCTATCCGGGTAAAATCCACAGTCAGTATTTCGTGGTGGTCAAGGCTGCAGATCCAGGGATGCAGTGACAGGAAAGTGTATCCACGGAGGAAGATAAGATAACAAGATCTAATCTGCCTATAATTATCAAATTCTAATGGGTTGTTTTGATGGTTAATTGTTAACAGTAGCGACGCCTGAGATTAAGACACCAAATTCAATTATATATTTTGGCTGCACATCTGTACATTTTGGCCAAGAGTTCTGCAGTAGACACGCTGCCACGTGCCTAAAATTTGCAGCTAACTAGGCTAAGTGAATAAGTTGCTGCTGAACAGTGGCGTAGCCAGGATTTCCGGAAGGGGGGTTAGAAAAAAATTTCGTCGATGACCGCCAAGGGGGGATTTTCAACACTAAAATCGCCTAAAATTGCATGGAAATACATCAATAATTGTTTTCGCCGTCCAAAGGAAGGGGGCGGTTAACCCCCAACTCCCCCGTGGCTACGCCACTGCTGCTGAAGCAGAGTCTTGATGGAAACGGAGGATAATTTTCTACCGGCCACAGCCGCAGACGCCGCCCTTAGACCAGCTGCTAATGGCCAACTGGTAGTTTCTATGGCAACGCCAGTGTGATTATTAGGAAGGCAAACTGATGTTGATTCTGTGTCTCGAGCGCTCGCTCTTAAGCCACAAGGCCTTTGCCCCGTTTTACGGCCTCCGAGGCCTCCACTTTGTTTCCCATCGATTGGGCTGTGTGCCGTGCCTGTTGGTCTAGACCGCGCGTGCTATATTCATTGATTTTTGCCTTGGTGTGTGTCAGGTAAGTTTGCTGTCGCGAATAATATATATTGGTTTCTTTTCCGATCTAAGCATTTTCCGCGTTTGGACGCGAAGAAAATGTCAGTGTAATTGTAAGTTTTTAAACTTTTACATGCATTCTCCTGTTTTAAAAATTTCAACGAAAGGAGAGAGAGAGAGAGAGAGAGAGAGAGAGAGAGAGAGAGAGAGAGAGAGAGAGAGAGAGAGAGAGAGTATATACATTTGTAGCCTATCCTGGAAATGTTGCTAATATATGGATTATAATCCATAGACTATATTAACATACATTACATAGTAATCATAATAATAATTATTATACATTTTATAATATTAATAATAATATTCATAATTATAGATAGGCTATTACGGAGCAAATGTTACCGGTTGGTGATATAGGACTATAGGTCTCCGTTGCTGTTAGGGGCTGTCCACTAATTACGCCAACAATTTAGGGGAAAGGGGTTTGAAAAAGTTTGACAGTTGTTGACAGGGGAGGGGGGTCAAGAGAAGTTGACGTCAGCAATTTCACTTTTTACAAATAATCAAAAAATAGGAAATTTCATGGAATACTACTTATTATTGCAATGGAAAAAATCATGGCAAAAAGGTCAGGACCACCACATTTTGACACTCGATGAGAAAAAAAGGGAAAAATGGTCTTCACCGCAAAAATAATAACCTTGTTATTGGGACCTGGCATTGATCTTGGGGAGGTCAAAAGTTTTTGACGTAATTATGGGGGGGGGTAACTGAAAGTTGACAGTTGTTGACAAGGGGAGGGGTAAAATTGCCCAGAAATTGTTGACAGAATTAATGGACAGCCTCTTAAAGATTAAAGAGGCCGGTGTCATGCCATAAAGTGTCCGCTGCCATAATGTGCCCGGTTGGACACTTCCTTGCAGCCACAAAGTGTCCGAACCGTCGAAAAACTGTCCGGGGCAATTTACTTGCAATATTATGTCCGGGAACAATTGAACATGAAATAGATTTGATTGATGTGATTACTTTAATATAATTATTTATCATGATCAGTCTATAATGAGTCATGCTAAACAGAGGAATAAAAATAAATGACAATATAACCTTTAATATATTCAAAAAATGGACGTAGACTACAAAACGTTCCACACGGTAAAGTCTGTCGAAGAACGTTTACCACTTGTACAGCGGTTCAAAAATGGGAGTTGGATTTGATCGCTGTGCAAGCTGACTTCTATATCGATTTAACACCATAAAGCTAACTAATGTGCACTAACAGCCCACTGCTTTGCCTACATATTGTCTCTTTGACGTTGAAATTTGTCGTAGATTTTGTTAGAATGAGCCGGACACTTTTTGGCAACTCGGACATTTTCTAGGTACATTTTATGGCACTACATACCGTCCGCCGGACACTTTGCGGTTGCAATTAAGTGTCCGCCCGGACAATTTTCGGGTAGGACACTTTATGGCAGGACACCGGCCTTAGATAAAATCGTTAGATTTCAGTTAGGAAACGCGAAAAAGTTGGAATTAGGTTCTTTTGAAACTTCAGAGTTGTTAGAAACTGTACACTGTGATTTTTTTGGGGTTAAAATTTTTCAGGTGACCATGGACTGCCACAGAAATTTTTCCAGGAGGGGCTAAACACAATGATCACGGTTACGCCAAATAAATTTTTCAAGGAGGGCCAAACACATTTTAACACAATGGTCACGGTTAATATTTTAGCAACGTAACAAGGTGAAAAAATTTGTAATTTATACTTGGTCAAAGCTAATAAATTGTAGCTCGGTGATTTTACAAGTTCTTTCAAAATTTCAAATCCGTTTTCTCAAAATGTTAGTTTTTTGGGATGCACAACTCTGGTCGTCAGCGCCTCAAATAGCATACATTGTAAATAAAACAATAGAATTGCTGCTGTCTCTGTAAATATACGGAAACTGTAACGTTTACAGCAAAGTAGTAAAAGAAACTGTTACATGACTAGGCTATGTATTTATTTACTGGTCTTGACAGCTTTTATTAATTAATAGCTGTTTCGATTGCATAAAATATACTTAAAAATTGCATCTCACTAATTCTCTTCCATGTAGTCAATAGATCAAGTGAGACAATGGCATTTGAGTCAATACAGGTCCTTGACAGTATGCACTGCAACTGACAATACTAGTACTTTTAAACAATTAACCTTATTTCACAATAACGCAAGGAAAGCGCATTCAGACCATTTTGCTCTGAAACTCCACTAACAATAGGGAATCTCCAAGTGCATCTATTTCAACCTAGCGGTTAAGCGATTTTGCCATACTTATAGGATTTTTCAGACGCGTAAAAAAGGTATGTTCCTGGCAAAATTTTTAATAAGATAATTTTCAAGAAATTTCAATATTCATTTCTTTCCTTTCGTCTTATCTGACAAAAATATAAATAATTCTACATAATATATTCGCCATGTTTTCATTCAAATTGAATCAGAGCTTTTGTTTTTCTATTTATCTAAAAACTTAGAAGATTCTTTTCAACTAGCGTTCGCCAGATGGCCTAATGCATTTATTGATATTACTTGCTATGATAAGGGCCGCGACACGTTACAAAACCGTTGAAGTGGGCCGCGTTTTCATATTGTTTAGAAAACCATGCTATAGACTGCTTAATAATACACATTTAGGATTTGGGGTTTCCCAAACATATGATACTATTTATAGGAGATTTATGGCAGGGAGTTGGACCCCATTTTTTTGTATCCGACTCTGCGTCAATCTTACGTTATGGGCAGTGTTTATTCTAGGCCTTCTTAGGGGGAATTCCCCCCCAAGTTTGAAAATTCCCCCACAATTTTTTTAGATGTTGGCTGGGGAATGGAAATTCCCCCCACCCCCAAACGTGTGGAAACTCAAACCTTGTCCCCCCAAACATTTCAAAATCCC
Organism: Metaphire vulgaris; assembly: GCA_018105865.1. Taxonomy (NCBI): domain Eukaryota; kingdom Metazoa; phylum Annelida; class Clitellata; order Crassiclitellata; family Megascolecidae; genus Metaphire; species Metaphire vulgaris. Next base: position 13,520,993 of record CM030846.1, read on the forward strand.
CCCAATGTCAAGGGGGCTAGTATAAACACTGGTTATAGGGTCCTAACTACCATGCATTTTCATCATACTTCCCATGCATTTTGCTGCGTATTCATATGAAAGCCTTACGATGTTTCTGGACCCCCAATTTTTAAGATTCCACCAAGGCCACCATAGGGAAAGAAGAAGGTTTAGAGATTAAACCCTCTATTTTTTCATATAAATTTAAGCCAGTGCAGAAAAGAAAGTGTGAACACTAAACAAAGAAGAATATTAGCACTCAAGACGTTCAGATAGGCCTTACGCTGCGGTGGGTTTCACACAGACAGATGCCTCCCGAATCACTAGAAATCGCTGCAGTGGCTGCTTAGGAACATTTAGTAATGCTTTGTCTACTGACTCTACTCGGATCTCTTAGATTGAGTTTCTTATACGAGGATGCAATTATATTTATTTCATTTTTATTGTCTATATTGCTGATTATTGCATAGTGAAGACTTCATTGGCGTAGCCACGCGGACACGGAGGGCCCGCCCCCTATTCGGATCGGGACCAGTCTTGAAATTCGCTCAAAAACGGTAAGTAGTTGGTGGTGGTGGTGGTGGTGGTGGTGGTGGTGGTGGTGGTGGTGGTGGTGGTGGTGGTGGTGGGAAGGGGAAAGGTAGTTTTAGATCGAGAAAAACGCACCAGACAACAGACTTTTGTACTTTAAAGCGTTTGAGACAACGACATTTTTGCTCGTCAAGACATTCGGGCCGAAAAAATGTGGAAGCGCCCCTTTTTCTGGAATCCTGGCTACGCCACCGACAGACAACGTGAAGTTTTCTATAAGACCATCTTAATAAGAAGCCTGGCTGTTCTTTCGTCGAACCCTAGTTACTGATTGAGACCACCACCACCACCACCATCACCACCACCACCACCACCACCAGCAGCAGCAGCAGCAGCAGCAGCTGTCTATACCACGGGGTAACTACGGATCCAGTGTGTGTATTTGTGTTTAGGAGGTTGCGTAAGAATGGCCGGCGTCGACCTTAGCACGGAAGAAGTTTTGCTGAGAGTGCCAAAGGACATCGCCCTGGTACCGCTGGGCTTTGCCATCGACGCCGGTAAACACTTTGTATAACTCGAGTGCCTTTTAGTACTTTTTTTAGCTCGGCGGTCGAGCTGAATTCGACGAATCTCTTACAGAAACATTTGCGTACTCTAATGCAGTGGCGTAGCCAAGGAGAGTTTGGGGGTTAAACCCCCTCTTGGCGCCGACGAAAATTTTTTTAAATGTTTTCCATGCATTTTTAATTTTCGGACGCGGTTTTGAGGGTCAAAATCCCCCATTGGGGCTGCTGACCAGAATTTTTTAAGCGCCATAGTGCTTGTCAGCATCTGAAAGGACAAATTGTAGAAGGAAAGACCTAGGCTGGCCTTTTTTCTTTGTCAAGACTTTTCGAAAGTTGGTTACGGTCAAAAGTTTAAAAAAAACCCTTCCGGAAATCCTGGCTACGCCACTGCTGTACTGTAATGTAATCGTTTACGCGTAAATCGTTTTGGTGCGTGATAAACACGTCGGTTGACCGATGCGATAATATACAGCGGCAAATGAGTAATGCTAATTAAAGAAAATGGTTAAATTATTCTGTGAGAATGTTCAGCTCCTTGTTCTTGTGAGCAGACTCAGATAGCAATGGAAATCAGTGTTCTCTTTTTGTACTCAGGTGGTTCTGTAACAAAGCTGCTGTACAGATCGAAAGAAGATTACGCAAACGGAATACGCACTGCAAAGGTTGGTTCAAGAACAGCACGGCATGAGCTCTGACTGATCTGAGCAGTGGCGTAGCCAGGATTTTCGGAAGGGCGGTTGGTTTTGACTTTTGACCGTAACCAACTTTTAAAAAATCTTGGCAAGCAAACAAAGGTAATCCTATGTATCTATCCTATGTCTTTCCTTCCAAAATTTTTCCAAAAAGGCCGTCACATCCTAAAAAATTTAGTCTCACAGGTTCTATGACAACGTCTAAGCTTTCTAAAGGGTAAACGCAGACTAAGTCAGTGGCGTCGCAACGGGGTTGTTTGTGGTTGTTCAAACAACCCCATTTCAAAAAAATATGACCAGCGCATCAGCATCAGATGTAAATCCGTTGACTTTTGTTTGGAGGAAGGGTAGTGGGGGGGGGGGCGGTCGGTCGGCCGCGGCACCCGCTGGTGCTCAGTTGACAGTTGCATGGTGCATGCTCACATATGTCGTTGATATTCTGTGGATATGACCGCCTGCCTTACAAGGTCATAGATGGCATGCTACCGCTCAAGCGTATGGCGAATAGCTCTGACTATAGCAAGATGCCAAAATTGCCAAATTGCCAGCATATAGGCCTACCTACTCGTTTTCGCCCCTCCGGTAATTGTAACTTTCTACAGCAATTTTGCTTTTCATTGGCTAAACAATCACTTTTTTACTGTACTATCAGTGCCATCAGTTAGACACAGCACACTGATCTGAGCAGTGGCGTAGCCAGGATTTCTGGAAGGGGTGAGGGCTTGGTTTTGACTTTTGACCGTAACCAACTTTTAAAAAATCTTGACAAGCAAAACAAAGGTAATCCTATGTATCTATCTTATGTCTTCCCTTCCAAAATTTTTCCAAAAAAGGTCGTCACATCCTAAAAAATTTTGGTCAGCAGCCCCAAGGGGGGTTGACCCTCAAAACCGCGTCCGAAAATTAAAAAATGCATGGAAACACATTTAAATACATTTTTCGTCGTCGCCCAAGAGGGGTTCAACCCCCAACCCCCCTTGGCTACGCCACTGGATCTGAGAACCCTCGGACTCCAGTTTTTGCCCCTACCCTATTGCTTCCAGTTAACAACCCCACTTTGCATAAACTGGCCACGCCTGCTGTAGGCAGTGGTGCATAACTTTAGCGTTTGGAGGGGGTGGGGAAGGTGTCTAATGAGTAAAGGTTCATTCATAGGCCTACTCGAACTCTGGCGTAAGGATGCCGATGTCCGTGTACTAGGCTAGCCATTATCTAGAGCAGCTTGCCATGGCTTTCTCTAGACCCGCGTTTTACCTTCGCAGCTTAGCAGTGCTACTCATTTATTTACCCTCACCCTATAGGGAATGAAGGTTGAGTCGACTTTAATCAACCTTAGCGGCTCCAGTGTTACTATAGATCCCGTTCCGTCTACGTGTCGCTCTAGGGTTTCCTAGGGTTTAAAGAGTTAAAGTGGCTTAGATGGCATTACTGCATGTGTGGAAGCCACTAGGGGGGCACTAACGGGGCTTGAACCCGCTCCGTCAGCCTGACGCTCCAGCACGTAACCCACTCTGCCATTTTTCTGACCATTGACATTGTCTGCTTAAGTAAAATATGATCCGTTCAAAATAAAATACATCAAATTTATGTAAAATTTCTGAGAAAATTTGACAATGAATGTCTATGCTTTTTAACAGATGTTAGTACTATAAATAGGTCGATCACGATGACGGAATTCTTCGCTTGCGCCATCTGGCGACCGAAGACGGCGAAGAGATTGTGAAGTTTCTCCAGGATCATTGCGACATACTGGAAACGGCAAAAACTGATTCGGAAGGTTGGTTCCTGACGGGATTCAAGACACGTTTGTTCCGAAAGAAAATGGAGGATACGATGAAGATCAAGTACTATTGTGCTGTTCATTACTAATTAAGAGTCCTATGATTAGCTGCTCTTCAGGGGCGGTTCCACGTTGGAGATGACTGGGTATTCCCTACTGGTCCACCAAAAATGCGTCTTCAGTGGAAGATGATCGTCTAAACGGATTAGCCTTGATGTATATCCACAGAGACATGGACATATCCAAAGACAATGTCATCGACAAATTCGCTTCCAGCAATAGAAAACTCGATTTTGAGCTAGGACTTTGTACAACCAGACTAAAATGGCTTTTATACATCGTCAATTCTGAACATTATGCTTTATAAATAAAATCTACAGATTTCTTGTAAACCGTTTACATATAATTCTTTTGACAATCGGCGGGATCTTCCTTGAAATACATTGCATACCCCCCAACCAAGAGTTCTTGGAACCGCCACTGCTGCTCTGTTGTTACTCTAAGTTGGTCATGAGTTATGAGCTATTATAGTGGAAACCAGGGATATTTTACACCCCTTAACACTCCCAACACCCCCAATTTGAGACCGACACCCCCACAACACCCCCGCCCCCGAATACCATATATGAGCTGGCCTTTTTTGTTTGTCAGACTTTTTGGCAGAGGACCCCCAGAATTTACCGACACCCCTCCCCCTAAATTGATGATCCTAGAAACAAACCTGGTGGAAACTGTTCAAATTTCAAGCGATTCGCGCGATTTTAAATTACCTGTGTACCGTTATTATTGGTTAGTATTTGTTAAATGAATTATGATTAGAGTGAAGTATTGTTAATAATCATCGATTGGTTTGTGATAGCCATGGGCACCCGCACATTGGGGGCAAGAGGGGGCACATGCCCCCCTCCTGGAAAATGCAAATACCAACATTTCACATTGAAATTTGAAGAAAAAAACTTGCTAAAATATTATTGTCGATAGCTGTTAATTATTGTTGGTTGTCAGAGTGAAGACGTTGTCTGAGATGGTCGCCATCAACAGTGGCCTGAAGGGCTTCTACGGCGCCCTCCTGCCCCAGCTCCGTCCGTTGAGTCTGTCCCAGGAGGCCGTGGCGCATGCGCTCGGCTCCACCCGCGACTTCCTGCGGATGATGAACTCGGCCGCCGAACAGACCGGAGGAGGAGGAGGAGGAGGAGACAGGTCCTTCGACGAGCTGAAGGACAAGATCGACCCGGTCGCGATGGGGCAGCATGTCACGAAACTGATGTCCGTGGACGCGCTGACCTTGACTCGAGAGCTCAGCGATGACGTCATCGAATGGCCTTGTCTCAACGTCATCTGTGGATCGGCAGCGGGAATGATCGTAGTAAGTCAGTCAGTCAGTCGGTCGGTCGGTCGGTCGGTCGGTCGGTCAGTCAGTCAGTCAGTCAGTCATTCTGTCTCTGTCTATCTCTCTGCTATCTCTCTGTTTCTGACTATCTGGCTCTGTCTCTCTTTCCTTCCTTTCTGTCTTTCTCTGTCTGTCTCTGTCTGTCTCTCCTTTCTGTCTGTCTGTCTTTCTCTGTCTGCCTGTCTGTCTCTGTCTCTGTCTATGTATGTCTGTCTATATGTCTGTATCTCTGTCTGTCTGTCTGTCTGTCTGTCTGTCTGTCTCTCTCTCTCTCTCTCTCTCTCTCTCCCATCTCAGTTTGATGTCAGAAGTAGTTGTATTACTGGTATTGTCGATGTCGATTTTTCTGTCCTGCAAAGGACTCAGCAGATGACTGCAGTCGTCTCTTTGCGCTTTCCTTTCGCCAGGTTGCTTGTCACTCCCCTTTGCTTATGTCTTCTTTTTCTCGCAGAATTAATTTTAGCTTTGTCGTCATGACCACGCCCACCTTTTTCAGATGAAAGACAGCGGTGGATTTGAAATTGGTTCGTTTTTGCCAATCGCTGGAAAAACTTTTGTTGGATTTGGAAGATTGCTTTGTGGAGCGAAGGTAGATGCGTTCTTCTCTAACTCTTCTTGAGTAATGACGTAATCATTATTTCCCATTTTCTGTTATTCATGAAATCGCATTTTTATGGTTTCTGAGCAGAGTCAATAAAAGTTTATAAAATGCATTAAGCTGATATATTGAAGCATTTTGATGAATGAGTCAAACTCTCTCTCTCTCTCTCTCTCTGTTTCTCTCTCTCTCTCTCTGTTTCTCTCTCTCTCTCTCTCTCTCTCTCTCTCTCTCTCTCTCTCTCTCTGCCTCTCTCTGCCTCTCTCTATTTCTCTCTCTTTCTCTCTATTTCTCTCTCTCTCTCTGCCTCTCTCTCTCTGCCTCTCTCTCTCTCTCTCTCTCTCTCTCTCTCTCTCTCTCTCTCTCTCTCTCTTTCTCTATTTCTCTCTCTTCCTTTCTTTCTTTCTCTCTCTTGCTCTCATTTAGATTATATTTTTTGTTTTTCTCAGGACTTTGTTGAGCTGGTTGAAATGGCTGCCAGAGGGGACAGTCGCAAGGTGGACGTGATGGCGAGTGACATGAAAGTGACAGGTGCAACGGGAGAGGAGGCTGACTGGTATAGCAGCCTGCCAGACTCATTGGTCGCGTTTTCGATGGGAAAATTAGCAGAAAACGCAGCATCGGGTGAGATTTACCATTACGGTGTAAACGGCTGTCAGATTCAATTCTTTCTCTATCCAATGCAGTTTGCAGTTTAACGTCAGCGGAATTTCAAAGTTCGCTGCCCACTGGTCTGACAACCAATTGCCAGGGTCCGTAAGGAGGACAAGTGTTGAGCAGTGGCGTAGCCAAGGAGCGGGATTGGGGGTTAAATCCCCTCTTGGTTGCCCGACCCAAATTTTTTATTGCGCGTTATTATTCTGTGGGGGGGAGGGGCGAATAAAATCGAGTTTTAAGGTAGAAAAAGAAAAAAGAAGCAAAGAACAATATCAATAGGCTTATACAGTGGCGTAGCCAAGATTTCCGGAAGGGGGGTTTTGAAAATAAATTTCGTCGATGACCGCCAAGGGGGGATTTTCACCCCCAAAATCGCCAAAAATCGCCTAAAAAATAAAAATTGCATGGAAATACATTAAAAAATTTTTTTTCGCCGTCCAAGGAGGAGGGGGTTAACCCCAACCCTCCGTGGCTACGCCACTGGGCCTATAGTTGTACACGCTCACATAGCTATGTTATAATAGGTGGTGACTTTTTTTCCTTTTTTTGCTTGTCACGATTTTTTCGAAGTTGAGAATGTCCAGGGGCGTAGCGACGGGGGGGGGGTATATCGGTATATATGCCTCCAAAATCAGTCTACCTTAAAGGTTTTTATGTGATTTACATGTGGTTATATGTGGTTTATATGGTTTATGTGGGTTATAGTTCATATTTATACCCACCCAAAATATTTATACCCTCCCAAATCAAATTCATGGCTACGTCCCTGGAATCGTCATAACCCCGTTCGGGAAATCCTGGCTACGCCACTGGTGTTGAAAATATTACCTTTTAAAACTGCGCGTTTTCTTTAACGGGAAGTTATTTTCTTTAACGGGAAGTTATTTGCGTTTTCTGAACAACCTTTGTTCGAGGTTTTTCTTCCGTGTTTCAGTGGCGGCTCCACCGGGGGAGGCAGGAGGGGCCCGTGCCTCTATTGAGTGCCTGACCCCCTCCTCCAGTGCCCCCCGTTGGGACCCTATACTTAATGCTACATACATTAAACAACAAATGGTTGGCCCCAATGATTAGAAGTTGCCACCCCAACGGCCCCCCACTTGCCAAATCCTGGAGCCGCCACTGCCGTGTTTGTATCTCTGTAGAGAGTTTCTCGACGGACGACTTGGCGGCTGGCCTGTTGAACGTCATCTGTTGTGCCATTGCCAGGATGGCCGTTGCCGTTGCTAGGCAGATGAAAGTGAAGTGCGTTGTCTTCGACGGTTCACTCGTAAACAGTGAACTTGTGCGCTGCACTCTTCAGAAGTGGCTACTCTTTGATTCATTGATTCAACCTCTGATCGGAGTGAGCACTTTCGTTAATAGGCTATTATTGGTTTCAAATGCATTGCAATATGTGAAACATCAGTATCGCAGTATCATTACCATCAGTAATTTTTTCGCAATTCTTATGGAGATGGACTGTAAATCGCTCTTGCCTATGGCCTTAGTCATCTTATAGCGTTCTATAAATCAGCCAATAATAATAATAATAATAATAATAATAATAATAATAATAATAATAATAATAATAATAATAATAATAATAATAATAATAATAATCAGTAGGCCTATCAGTAGGCCTACCTCTAGAAATCCAACTTTTTAACTTATACTCTAGAACGGTGGTTCCCAAACTTCTTTGGTCGGCGTACACCTCAGACATTTTTCGAAAATCCGTGTATCCCAGTGGCGTAGCCAGGGGGGGTTAAACCCCACCCCCTTGGGCGCCGCCGACGAAAAAAATTTTTTAATGTGTTTCCATGCAATTTTAATTTTCAAAAAACCCCTTGGAGCTGCTTACCCAAAAAATTTTAAGCGCCATAGGCGTGACAATCTTTTTTGTTTGTCAGCATCTGAAAGGACAAATTTTAGAAGGAAAGACATAGGATAGATACATAGGATGATTTGATTTTTTGCTTGTCAAGATTTTTCGAAAGCTGGTTACGGTCAAAAGTCAAAACTTAAACTCCCCCTTCCGGAAATCCTGGCTACGCCACTTGTGTACCCCCTAATTTTTGAAGTAAATTTAGCCCCTTCGTCACGCCGTACTAAATATATAGACCTAGTAGACCTACATCGTGAATAAATTGCAATAAAAATGTCCCATTACGAACGCTGTAGACCAAAATCATAGACTAGCCATATTGACTATTCAAGGAGGATCTGGAGCAATGAAGATGGAGACAAATGAAAATTTTGCTTTAGTCAAGTTGCTGAAACTTTTGCATATCTTTACACAGAGGCGTAGCGAAGGGAGCAGGGGCCATATGTTCAGTATTCCATCCATTGGCTTCTGTCACTCATCTAATCAATTTTTAAACATTTTGTTGTTTATGAAACCCGGGATACGAATACGAGACACCAGGGCCGCCGAGAGAAATTCCGGGCCCCGGAACAAAAATATTTGCGGGCCCTTAAGAAAAATTTATCAAGTCCCCGAAGAAACCTGACATGCAAAAAAAGCGTTATCAACTCTCCAAAAACAGCCTGACAAGCAAAAAAACCTTATCGTCACCGGATCTGGGCCTCTGAAAACTCCATGGGCCCCGGTACAATGTACCGGCTGCACCCCCTCTCCTCAGGCCTGCGAAACACAGCTTATCCTTTGGCATTTTATTCACGATGCACTATACAGCTGTATAGTAGTGTTTCCCAAAAAACTGTGGATCGCGACCCAAAAGTCGGTCGCAGGACTCAGTCTAGTGGGTCGCGGGGTAGCGCTAAATTAGATTCAAAATTGTCATTTTTTAAAAAGATTACCACACTGTCACAAGCCTTGAAAGTTGCAAGTAGGCTTAGGTTTTAAGAAATTTATATGCATGCAATTCTCCATACAGGGATTATAATATTACAATGATTAGCGATTTATCCAGCTTTACTTGATAATAAACTTGCATGGTAGAGTCATGTTACAAAGCCGCTGAAGTGAGTCGCACAGTTCCAAAAAAGTTTGGGAAACCCTGGTACTAGTACTTTTAAAATTTAATCTTATTTCGCAATAACGCAAGGAAAGCGCATTCCGACCATTTTGCTCTGAAACTCCAATAACAAAAGGGAATCTCTAACGCGATGGCCCATAACCTAGCGGTTAAGCGATTTTGCCATACTCATAGGATTTTTAAGACGCGTAACAAAGGTATGTTCCTGGCAAAATTCTAAAAAAGATACTTTCCGAGAAATTTCAATATCTATTTCTATCATATTGTTTTATTTGTTTTATTATTCTAAATTAGATATTTTTCAATAAATTTCAATATCTATTTCTATCATTTTGTTTTGTTTTATTATTCTAAAATAGATACTTTTCAAGAAATTTCGATATCTATTTCTATCATTTTGTTTTATTTGCCGAAAATATTATTGAAATGTTTTGCCTTATATGTTTGTCATATTATCATTATGAATCAGAGCTCTTGTTTTGACATTTATTCAAACTCAGAAATTTTCAACTAACGTTCGCCAGATGGCCTAATGCATTTTTAAAATATTACATGCTATGATTAGGGTCGCTTCACGTCGTTACAAAACCGCTGAAGTGGGCCGCGCGTTTAAAATGTTTTGGAAACACTGCTGTATAGGACTTATAGTCTTATATAGTACGCGATGAACGAAACAGTTAATTAAACAGACTTGCTATCCTGAAAGCATAAACACAGTAATATCTTGATCGCAAACCGTAAAAGGCCTAATTCTTAGAACCTAACCAGCAGGGCTTGTTTTGTGCGGAACAAAACGGAACGGCGTTCCGGAAAATATGAAGGTTGGTATTTTTTGCAACATTAAATTCATAAATAGAAAATTCTAAGCATGGGGGCCAACCATTTGCTGATAGGTATGTAGTAGTAAGTATAGGGTCCCAACAGAGGGGGCACTGAAGGGCAGGAATTCAATAGGCAGTGTTTATTCTAGCCACCTTGTCATTGGGGGGAGTTTTACATGTTTGGGGAGATGTTTTTTCTGCCCAAAAACCTTGACGAGCAAAAAAGGTCATCCTGTTGTTATGTCCTCTCTCGGGTGTGGTGACAAGCAAAACAGGTCATCATATCCTTCCTTATCTTTCCCTTTATCCTTCTTCCAAATATAAAAAACCCTTTTCGTCGCACTTTGGGGGTAAATTTCCATCCCCCAATGCAACATATAGAAATTTTTGGAGGGGAATTTTCAAACTTGGGGGAAATCCCCACAAACAGGCCTAGAACAAACATTGTTCAATAGGGGTACGGGGCCCCCTTGTGAAGCCGCCACTGCTTCGTTGTTCCATATATACAGGCCTGGTCGGAGAAAATCCCCCCACACACAAACACAAACCCACAAAATCCCCCAAATCAATCCCAGCACCAACACAAATGTTCGCAATGAACTGTTTCTTTTCCTCTAGCCAAGTCAACCCCCTCAACCCCCGAAAGGCCTGGAGTCTGGATAAAACACTGCAGGGTTATTTCTAGGATTGTGAATTTGTGGGGTGTCAAGAAAATCTGAGGGGTGTGGTTATTTCTAGGATTGCAGGATTGTGAATTGGGGGGGGGGGGTCGGGAAAATCTGGAGGGGGTCGGAATCTGGAAGTCTATAAAAGGTCATCCGAGGATAAAAGTTGGGGGAGGTGTACTTCTCCACTGGAGGGGGGTTGTTCAGGGCTAATTAGTATGCATTTTGTATGCATGCCATTGTCATATTACCAAATTGAGGGGGTGTCGACCTCAAATTGGGGGTGTGGGGGGGCGTTAGGGGTGTAAAAATATCCCTGAAACACTGCCTTGAACCATTTCTGTATTTCTGTCCGCCTGTCTTCCCCATGATTTGGCCGAAATAGCATAATCTGGAGTAATTCATTGCTTTGACATAGAGAAATATAATCAATCAATTATTGGTTCATGAATTTCAATGCTTTTGAATTTCCAGGAGCAGTCGCTCAGGTGGATTTTCCTTCCTTATCCGGGCTTCATCTGTGCCTTCGGAACCTGGTATCAAAATTGGGAAATGTACAAAGGCCAGGCTGAAAAATAGACCTCAAATCTGTTTCCATCTGTAATGATGTACTGGGATTGTACTGTAATGCTGTATTAAATTGTAGACAGTACCGTGGCCAAGGCATGGGTCAACTTCGCCCAATCCAACGAGCGAGCCTGTGTAGGGCCGTAAACTCCTTCTACGAGCAGCGGGGGTGGGGTGGGTGATGAGTCATCCCAGTTGGAAAATAACTCTTGGGCAATACTTGATTTGAATTTTGAACTCTGAAGCAATATTTCAGACGGTGTAAATGGCCAATCGCCCTACCCCCCATTCCCTGATAAAAGTTTCTCATTGGTTTTACATGAATTTTACAGCCACTCTAGCCCCCAAAAGAGGGGCGATGATCCCCTGTGCCACTCCCTCCTTCCCCCTCCCCCCGTGGCTGCGCTAATGCAGTGATGTAATTGCAATTGGAATGTTGGTCCATCGCTTGCTATCAGTGCAATCGTCATAGAATACAGGACTTGAAACAAGGGAAGATGAGGAGATTTGCTCGCGGCGTTGCCAGTTGCCACAGTTTGTTTCAAGATTAAATTATATCATTTATGTTCTGTAACATTGATTAATTTGTTATCATCACTCCAAATGTCATCTATCTAGGCCTATATCAATCAAAGTCTCTATGCAACAGAGTCTGTTTAGACGTAGTCAATTTGGATTAAGTCAATTTTTTGATTGGTTTATAATAATTGTTTATTATTATTTTTTATAATTAAATTGATATATATATATATATATATATATATATATTGACTGATAATATTAATTGTCATTAGTTATTAGTTAAGTTAGTATTAGGCTACATTTGATGTCATTGAATTCATTGTTCGTATTATTATTTTGATGTCATTGAGAAATAAATGATTCTTCTTCTAAATATCTGCGGGGAACTGGGGTGGAGTGGGGTGGGGGTGGGGGGGGGGAGGATGACTAGGCAATTGCAGACATTGACGAGTCATTTTCGTCTGAAGCAAAGAGAAAATCGTACGAGGAAGATTCACAGTTGTTGAAATCAACAGAGAGTTGATCATAATTAAATGATTCTGTTCTTAATTAAGGTATTTTACTTCGACAGCGATATAGTCGAATATCTGAAAGTGGTTTAAAGTGGTTGTATTTTATGACCTCGGTCGTAAAATTCATTGCAAAAATAAAATACAATGCTTTGTGGTAAAATAGTAAAATACAATACATTTTCAACACGTGATCATAGGACTTTAAATGTCTTGCGTCAAAGCCAATCTATATTCTCCTAGGATAAAGAAATATATGGAGAATATAGAATATACAGAGAATATAGAAAGCATTGAGGGCGTCTGTTTGGTTGACGTCAAATTAATATATCTCAGTTTACAGGAGACGCAATTTGCAATGTATTTGGGGGCAAAGTCTAAACGACTGTATACTTTTATCAAATTCTCTGCATTAAGCCTTTGTTTACAGTAGTTATAACTCTGTATAATGTTAGACAGAAGTTGGTGGCGCAGTGGTTAGAGCGCCGGGCTGAAGTATAATGCTTGAACCTCCAATTTTACCAGTGTGTAAAATTGGAGGTTCCAGTTTTGGTCATTACTGCCCCAGTTGGTCAACGCTTGACCGCAGCTGTGAATGAGTACATTTGGTGATTGCTCGGGGAAGTAAAGGTGGTGAGAAAAGGAAAGGGCTGGCAGTGGTAGATTACAGTGGCGTAGCCACGGGGCGGGTTTGAGGTTAAAACCCCTCTTGGACGGACGGCGAAAAAAATTTTGTTTGATGTATTCCAAAGCAATTTTTATTTTTTGAGGCGATTTTTGGCGATTTTGGGGGTGAAAACCCCCTTGGCGGTTATCGACGAATTTTTTTTCAACCACACCCTTCCGGAAATCCTGGCTACGCCACTGGTAGATTATGACGGGTAAATTGAAGTTGCCGAAAAATAAATAATATTATGGAGGGAGGGAGGGAGGGAGGGAGAGAGAGAGGGATGGATGGAGGGAGAGAGAGATGCCAGTTTTTGACAATGTTTGATTCAATGCCGTGCTGCTGGTAATGGTTGAACACAAAATTTCACACTACTGTTTATCTTATGAAGAATTTGCTGGCCATTAAAGGTTGTTGAATATGGCCATAAAGGCAGAAATGAAGATGATTGAAAACCCTAAGCATTTTCTTCAATATATTAAATACAAGAAGTGAATCAAATATACAAAAGCTTGCGAGTGAATGACCCTAAAAAATTAAAGCGACTTAAAATGCGAGTTTTCACAACATAAATATATAATAGCCCTGGTAGCTAACATAGTTATTTTAAAAAGTTAAGTATTGAAGTTTTTCTCAATATAAATACAGGCATAGCTATACAAACAAGAAAATCATATTACAGTGTACATGACAGAACAGATGACATATTAAATTAAAATAGCAGGTTTAATTCTGTCTACTATAACAGAACTGAAATCTTGACAATAATGGAATAAATAACCTCTTTGCTTTAATTTCGAAAGTTTCGAAATGCTTGTCTGCAAAGTTCGAAATTCATTCCATAATGTTATGTACACTTTGCAACAGTTATAACTACACTACTGTATTGTGCAACACTTTGGACTTTTGGCCATCTTAATTCATTTTCACGTTGGCTTTCACACAGACCACCTACCTCCAGGGTTTAATCTAGGCCGTTTCTGGAGGGGAAAATTGCCCCTTCCCCCCGTAAATTTCAAATTCCCCCCGGAAATTTTGGCATACTACATCAACTAACAACAGCCCCTAGCAGAATTCCCCCCGGCTTTGTCAGTTTCCCCCCTGACTTTTTCAGTTTCCCCTCGGAGTCCAGGAGTCTAGATTAAACACTGCCTACCTGCTTCTGAAAGGACCTTGATTTTATCGACAGCGAACGTCCATCAGAATTGCGGTAAAGTAAAAGAATTAAGTCACTGATATTCTATAAATTGTACATATTTGGATTCATGCAAGACTATGTGCAAGCAAAATATTATTACTTTGCATCATAAGAGATTGGCATGGTTTGACTGAAAATTTGTGTCCGTTAAGTCCATGGGCACCCGCACATTGGGGCAAGAGGGGGCACTTGCCCCTCCTGGAAAAATTTATGTGGGCGCCCATGGTTAAGTCATCGAGATGCTGTTTTTGAAAAGTAACCCATTTTTAAAATGGGGGTATGGCTGACATACCCATCTAATTTTCTGTAACACGGGACTAATTGAGAGGACCCTGTTATTGACACGGCACATCGTAACAGAAATATACCATTATTATTATTATTATTATTATTATTATTATTATTATTATTATTATTATTATTATCGACAATTTATGAAGCGCAGTAACATAGCCATAAGCCAAAACCAAAAGCGCTGTACAGTCAGCAGTCTCAACCATATTTTACTTTACAGGCAAACTACAAAATGTGTCATGCAAACTTAACATAAATTATTGAATCATATTATGCGTCCAAATATACCTTTTCTCGACACTCTTAAGCAAGTTCAGTTAAAGTGCATTACAACGACGAAATCTCTGTTCTAGTTTTCAATCCCCATTACAATTCTTAGTGATGTGCAACTTTAACAAATGAAACTGCAAGAATTTAATGAGAATTACATTAAAGTAGAAACTAGATTGTACTCAGATTACGAGAACGTAAAAATTGACTTCATAAAAACAGCGCCTGAAACTAGATGAAATAGCAAACACAATAGTAGTATCCAGAACAATCTCTATGGTCACTGATCTATGCCCACCAGCTAGAAATCTGCTTCTGCCATTGGCGTCTATTAATGGACGACAATGGTTTCTATGGTTTCTGCCCACCAGTGGGCGGAGCAACCGTACTTTGTTGGTAAACACGGGATACCCCTGTAGACGTTGCAAAACAATACTCCGTAGATCATAACTGACAAAATACATTTCGATTTTTAAAAGACAGCGTTAACTTATTCTGTCTCTGATTCAAACAATCTTTCCCTAACGATCCTTGAACTTTTCGGTACAATGCACATTGATACATGTATTTAGCGATATCTACTGCATAGTATGTACATTTTATACACTGCAAAAGTCGGTTGAATTTGCAATTTTTCAGCAATACTCCTTAGATGATTATTGCGTTCGTGCATATATAGACAATACAATTTAACGGAACATTAAGAATAAGACAAAGAATGAAAGATATACATAACTTTGTCAAACGACCAAAGGAGAAATAGATTGAACACAAGAGAATATAAGAGTTTTGATCAACTCAATCACACACACACAAACGCACATACATATCCTACTATGCTTTATTATGATCAGTGGCATACTTAGCATTTTGGCGCCCAGACCGTTGTCATAGGAACCGCCCCTCTTTCCCCCAATCCAAACTCCATTTTTCATCAGAAAACCTGATCAAGATTCTTTAAAAAATAATTATTTAATTAAAAAATCAAGGCAGCAAGCTTAAATAAGTGCCGCTTTCAAGTGCCACCCGAAACGCCACTGATTTGACGGAAGGAAACACTTAGGCCCCTATAGCCTAGTATTATAGTTCATACAGCTTTTAATTAGCACATGGTTAAAACACTGATGTCCGTATTCTCAACTTGAAATACAGAAAATTGAAAATGACCTAATCAAGCAGGCTATTAATTAAAATCAGTATCATGTTTAAATTTGTACAAAACCTTATAAAACAGCACAGGTGCGCTTTCTTTTTAATATGGCGACCTCAAACTTCGGCTGCCGACAGCGAACAAGTGTAAGACATGGGCCGCTCACACCTGACAAATATTGTATGTCTATACAGAAAAGATCGGCTTAAGAAATCACATTTGCAGAACGAGATGTTTTATTAAATGATTTCAAACAAACTGGGGCAAACAAACGAACGACTTTCGACAACGTAAAATAGTGTAGAAAAGCTGGAAAAATGACCAATGACCAAAAAAATGCGATCCACAGCGCGGATAACAGGACTTGTGTGAAATTAGAGGGACATTTCATCTTCGACCGTTTAGATGAGTGGGAAACGTCTGTTAGAAACGAGAATAATGAAAATGCTCAGCTCTCTCCGTTTGAATTTGATCCCGATCGAGATGACTGGCAGGATTTGCAGCACTTGCGTTGAACGTAGCTCAAGGAACATCGACCTTGAACTTGGAGTATCCTACACATTCCGTCGTTCATAAAGTTACGCGAACACTGGTCAGCTGAAACAAAAAAATTAATGTTATACCGTAGATGCTCTTAAATAATTATAAATGTTTCTATGTAGACTTTTTGTGAATGAAATCTCTTTGCACCATTCTTTGCATTTTTGTAGGATCAAAGATTACAGCCATTGGACAAACAGAAGCTGGAATAGATGGCTGCCTGGTTTTCAACACAGGAGAAACCCTACTAAACCACCTAGAATTCAGTTATTATTATTATTATTATTATTATTATTATTATTATTATTATGCCAATACTGTTTCATTATTAACAAACAGCTACAGTCAAAACCCAGTAAAAGTCACACTCTAGCAGCTATTCACATTGCTTGATATTAAACAAACTGACAACAGCAGGTACTGAATAAATGGCAGTCATGATGTCGCCTCATCAGAAATTATGTGCCACTAAACACAGTATGACATTATCAGTGACATTAGATGGATCAAACTGTAATTAGTAATAATTAGTAATAAGCAGGGAACAGTTTACTTAGCATGTCCAACGGCTAAAAGACGGCATAATCTCTGTACAACAGCGTATCCAGTGATATGAATTATATGAGTGAGCTTCTGCCTTATTTCTTGTCAATCTGCTCAAAGCAAAGCATAATACAAGGCACACACACACACACACACACATAAAGGTAAAGGTAGTCCCGTACTCGAACGAGCGTAGGGTTTCTGGCGCTGATCTCCGTTTACTAGGAAAGCAGCGACGCAGGTGGCTTACGCCATTAATCTAGACTAGGTTGCCATTACTTTCTCTAGACCTGCGTTTTATCATCGCAGCTTAACGCTGCTGCAAATTTATGAACCGTTCAACGCCTAAGCGATGAACGGCTTGGTAAGCGGCATTTACCTCCAGCCATACCTGAGCATTCGCCAGCATTGCAACTTTGAGTGACGGGAGGTTTTAAAGTTGCATCGCATTCGACAGAAGGCCGCTGAGTTGTGACGTCATGACACGTCACGTTACGTTGTTGGACGCCACTTCCGCAGGACTGAGAACACTGGAAAATTATGTGAATTCACTGTCATGCAATAGCCCAACGAAATTAGTCTCATTTGCAATGTAATGAAATTATTCTCATTTGCAATGTAATGTAATGAAATTAGTCTCATTTGAAATGTAATTTTATGAAATTAGTCTCATTTGAAATGTAATGTAATAAAATTAGTCTCACTTGCAATGTAATGTAATGGAATTAGTCTCATTTGCAATGTAATGTAATGAAATTAGTCTCATTTGAAATGTAATGTAATGAAATTAGTCTCATTTGCAATGTAATGTAATGAAATTAGTCTCATATGCAATGTAATGAAATTAGTCTAATTTGCAATGTAATGTAATGTAGCAGAATGTCTGTATATATATATAGCACCTCTTCCGAAGAATCACTCAGAAGCATATTCGCTGTTTGTTTTTGCATTCAACCAGTGGTACGTTGTCAATTTGCAAACGATGTTCATTCAATAGGCTTAGACATACAGTATAGGTGGTTTTTGTCATGACTGGCAAGAACCACTCGTACCTATGGTTAATATTCTGGCCTGGTAGTAATGCAGTGTCTATTCTGGCCACCTAGACATTGGGGAAGAGGGGTTTAACATTTTTGGGGGAACAGGCATTGGGGAGGTCATAGTACTTGCCAAAATGTCAAAAAATTAGGGGGATTTCAAACTTTAGGGGAGAAATTTCCCCTCCCCCAGAGAAGGCCTAGAATGAACACTGTAGTAATGTATTGTAATGGGTCATGAATATTATTTCTTTGGTGCTCATGAAAGTTGAATGCATGCGAATCGACTTTTTCTCCTGTGTTTTTCTCATTAAAACTCCTAACCTTTCCGTCCGGCGTATCCAGTGGCGTACCAAGAGTGGCGGACGCCCGGGGCCAAACTTTAATTTTGATGCCCCACCCCCCGCTCCACCTCGGTTAGGTCTTAACGAGGAAAAAAGTCGCCTAGACAATTTGGATGCCTTTATTTGGTGTGTGTGCCCGGGGTCAAATCGATAATTTGCAAGGGGTTTCATGCAAAAAAAAGTGTTGACAAGCAAAAGAGGTCGCCGAGTCAATCTGGATGCTACTATCTGATGAATGCCGGGGGCCACCGCCCCACCGCCCCACCACCCCCCTCTGTACGTTACTGTGCGTACCTAAGACCTACCTGGTTATTGTCTGTGTTTTGTGGTTTTTGGTCATGATTCTGTGATTTGAGCATAATCCTTTAGATAAAATTCAAAATATTTCAAACTGATTTTACAAGTCAGATGCTGTCAAAACCAATTTGATTTGAATCATGATTCAGCAGGGTAGCAAGTGATTCATTTGATATCTAACCTGTTTTCTATTTTCATTGACATACGACTTTTGCTTTTATTACTTAGGGGTCGTCCATAAATTACGTAACGCGGTTAAGGGGTCCGGCCATTTGTTACGAGGTGTGACGACGGGGAGGGGGTCCGTAAATGTGACGTAACGCAAAAAAATAAGTGATGACCTTTGACCTTTTTTGGGTTTGTCATGGATTTGGAGAGGAAAAAAATACAAGGATGACCTTTTTGCTTGTCAAGAATTTTCGGAAGACGAAAATGGAGGGGGCGTTGTTACGTCATATTTTAGGGGGTCTGACGTTTTGTTACGTCGCGTTACGTAGGGGGGGGTCAAAAGTCCCAAAATCGCGTTACGTAATTTATGGACGACCCCTTAGGCCAAAAATGATCAGTAGCTTTTGAATAGTTTTCGTTTGCTGAATCGCCATGAATGATAATGATGCTATTACCTCTTGCCATGATCCCACCGTCCACCGTATGCAGGGTCCTGCATCGCATACTTTTCTATTGGGAGGTCTCTCGTCAGGATCGCAGAGATCCGTATGGGCACAGGACACTAATCTCTCTTGCACACCTTCTCCACATGCAGCAGAACACTAAATCGAATCAGACACAATACAACTACAGTTGGAACCAAATGACATATACAGCAGTGTTCATTCTAGCCACCTTGACATTGGGGGGGGGGTTGAAATGTTTGGGGGGACAAGATTTGTCTCTCCACGCTTTTGGAGGGGGAAATTTCCATCCCCAAGCCAACATATACAAATTTGGGGGGATTTTAAAACTTTGGGGGGAAATTACCCCCAAAAAAAAAAACAGGCCTAGAATAAACACTGCATATACAGTAAGTTTACGTAGTTCTTTTATAATTATAAATGCACTAGTCATACTGTAAGCCTTAAAGCATTACACAGGCCATGGCCCCATGCTAATGTCCGCTCTGTACCAGTTGACAAGTAAGTGGACAAACCACCACATTATCATCTTTAGATCTGGTCTTAAGACGTACCCGTTTGACCTGGCCGCAGTGTCTAATCTAGAATCCTGAACTCCGGGGGAGGATGTGAAATTTTCGGGGGGGAATCAGCTAGGGAGTCTGGGGAAGCGCTGTAAGTATGCCAAAATTTCCGGGAGGAGTTTCAAATTTCCGGGTGGAAAGGGAAATGTTTCCCCCGGAAACGGCCTAGATTAAACCCTGCTTGTCCGATTCCCTCTTAGATTGCTCCCCCACCGATCGGACTGACCTTTCTAGCTTGACCGGGCTCTTATTCGAAGTGGAATTGGCGCGCCATCCACTGATGTCTTGGGCATTATGATAGTGGCGCCATAGAAATTTATTGATTGATTGAGTGAGTGTCCAGTGATTGTCCAAGTCAGAGCTGACGCTCTACAGAATGAGCTATCAAGACCATCTTCAGCATGGCGGCTCCACATGGGGGACCCGGGGGGCCTGTGCTCCCTTTTTGAATGCCTGCCTCCCCAGTGGCTCCCCTGTAGGGTCCCTGTAGGGACCCTATACTTACTACTACATACCTAACAACAAATAGTTGGCCCCCATGCTTCAGTGTTTATTCTAGCCACCTCGATATTGGGGGGATTTTAAAATGTTTGGGGGACAAGGTCTGAGTCTCCACAATTTTTGGAGTGGGACATTTCCATCCCCTAGCCAACATATAAAGAATTTTGGAGGGAATTTTAAAACTTGGGGGATTCCTCCAGAGAAGGCCTAGAATAAACACTGCCCATACTTAGAAGTTGTCACTCCAACGTCCCCCCCACATGCCAAATCCTGGAGCCGCCAATGCTCTTCAGCACAGCATTTCTGGAACATAACTTCAACTTTTAAAATGTTTATTGGCAGCTAGTCAAAATCTGATAATTCAGTTTCTACAGCAATCAATGGTAATTTTTCTTCTTCTGTGTTTCACATTCTACAATTCTACACTAACGAGAAGGCGGCTAAAGACAGTGAGAAAATCATGGACTATACATATATACCTACTATACATATACATATACATATACATACATATACATATACATATACATACTATACATGCACTACTGACCGATTGCCAGGCAGTTACAGTCCAAGTGATACAAGGTTCTCTCCTGCAGCTGACGTTCACCGCTGGTTTGTCCAGGTCACTGCAGAGATCCTCGAAAACTATTTGCCTTGTACGAGCCTTTGTGCACTGCACTCTGCGATTCTTGTATCCGTGGCCACATCGCTTAGAGCACTGAAACAACAATAATAGAAATAAAACAGCTTCACATTTTACCAAACAAAACACACACACACACACACACACACATATATATATATATATATATATATATATATATATATATCGCGTTTAATATTCGTTCAGGAGGCTACAAAACAAAATTTTCAATGGACATGACATTGGAATGAAAACAAAAATAAGAATTCCTAACACTTGTTTATTACCAATACTAATATATATATATATATATATATATATATATTATACATATATATGTGTGTGTGTGTGTGTGTGTGTGTGTGTGTGTGTGGATGTGAATCATGAACCATAAAACAGAATTGGAGAAAAAATAGTAGCAACAGAAAATAAATGGCATAGATGAATACTAAAGGTTGGATACAAAGAACATATATAACAAATGAAGAAGTTAGAGAGAGAGAGAGAGAGAGAGAGAGAGAGAGAGAGAGAGAGAGAGAGAGAGAGAGAGAGAGAGAGAACACTGCAGCCGAACATCTTTGCAGTCATCAGAAAGAGAAGAATTAAATATACCGGACACATACTCAGGATGGAAGAAATAGGAAACCCAAAACGAATTTTCAACTACAAGTCAGAGGGGAAGAAGATCTAAAGGAATACCGAAAAGACGATGGGTGGAAGGATCGTAAGAGGTTCTCAACATCAACATGGCTGGACTGAATCTCAATGGAAAAACTGACGGAAGACACCGAATGACTTAGGATTTGGTGTGCCGTCGGCTGATGAAGTGGCACTATAGAAGTCGATGATTGGGTTATAGATAAGTTGCATGCACTTATCTCCGGGGTGCGATTTGTGACCTGGAGCAGTAGGGGGGAATATGTCGAGCTTGGGGGGGGGTATGTAGTTGTTGGGGAAGTGTAGCAGTGGGGGGATGTAGCAGTGGGGGGTGTAGCAGTAGGGGGATGCAGTTGGGCAGTGGGGCAGGGGGGAATCCCCCGTCCCCCTACAAATCGCGCCCTGCTTATCTCAATAAGTATGTAGAATTAGTCGATGGTTCTTACTTCACTCCAAGGCAATGGCGTCCATTGAAAACCCTCTACGCTGCCTTCGCCACTTGCGTCAATGCCAGGTGGCGCTGCAGTCGGCTCCATAGTGACAGAAGTACTCTGCGATGAAACAGCGGAAGAAACTTTCACTCCAAACTCTATCACACCGCTGGAATTCACGTAGTTAGCTGCTGCTGCTGCTGCTGCTGTATTATCGCCGTCTTCAAGGCTGTTGGATAATAACAGATTGTCCGTTCTGCCACCAGCTGCAGTCTTCAGAGTGGAGGAGTCTGCTTGGTCAGACTGTAGTGCATCCGTTCTGTTACCCCTGTCCGAGAAATCACATCTGTGGGTGTTACAGTCTTGCTGGTTCACTGGTTCCGAGTCATTCGAGCAAGCACGACCACGGACACAGATGACGTCACGAACCTGGACGCCTCCACCACACGACCGACTGCACTGGAATCAAAATCGGCGAGCAATGAACACAACAGTAGTTCACAGCAGTGTTTAATCTAGGCCGTTTCCGGGGGAGGGGAAATTCCCCCCCCGGGGAAATTTCAAACCCCCCGGAAATTTCAAATCCTCCCGAAAATTTTTGCATACTACATAGACTAACAGCAGTCCCTAGCAGAATTCCCCCCCCCGGAAATTTCAAATTCCCCCCGGCTTTGTCAGTTTTCCCCCGGAGCCCAGGAGTCTAGATTAAACACTGGTTCACAGCAAAATCTCCTGTTCACTGAACCGTGTTATAGACTTGTACTGTAATATACGGTAATAGCTTGATTTCAAGTGGCTTAGAAGGCTATACGTTAGCCTGTGTAAAAACCATTGTAATAATTCTACATTTTATAATCTAGTTTTCTCAGATAACTTTTGAGCGCATTTACTGTTTCAACTGCCACATCCACACTGTTCCATTTGTCCACAACTCTTGCACTAAAAATTTTCTCTTCTTCGGTGCCACCCTCTGCTTGAACAATTTGCACTTGTGGCCTCTTGTGCTGCTATAGAGTCCTACAAGGCCGAAAATTTGTTAGAAGAAAATGATGAGCACCGGCCAATCGACTCTCACCATCACTCGATACGTTTAAGAAGCGCTTAAAGACCTGGCTATTTCGAACTAGTTATGATTCTGCTTTGACATTGTAATGCGTTCTCGTAGTCCTTCCGGATTAGTTACCACAATAATCTTAACTGTAATAATAATAATAATAATAGTAATAATAATAATAATAATAATAATAATAATAATAATAATAATAATAATAATAATAATAACACTGAGTAACAAAAAAAAAGTTTTTTTCATTAACTGATAAGAATTGTGGTGATTTAATACAATTAGGCTATGCTAAATCGAAATATAACCACCAAAATCTTCTATCACGTCAGAATTTTTAGTTACGGGCAAATAGAAAAATTGTATAGTGTACTGTAACTGAAGCACATGTCATAACACTGGTTTACATGAAATTTTATGTCTAAGTTTTCTTAACAGATTTAGGACAATTCTGATGTCCTAAATTCAAATATAACAATGGTTTTGCTCAATCTGGTCAACTTTTTTATATATCGCTACATGTGATTTTTTCATATACAGTATGCATGTATTTTCTATTTATGTAATGCAGATTTTATTATAATGAAATGGTCAACACACAGTTTGTTGCCTGCAAAGTAAGGCCTGTTCTTGTGTAATTTTGATGCCCTGATTCCAAGAATGTTATCCGTTTTACCCCATTGGCTCTAGTTTTTGAAATACGGCTTAGTCGTCCTTATATTTTGGTTCTACTAAAATGCGTTAAATGCAGAATCCTTAATCTATTTGAATTCTATCCTTGAACAGCAAAAAAACTTCTAAGCAACAACTATTACATATTTAGATACAACTATATTAATGAGTGAATTAGTTGTCATTTATTTTGTCACACTAGAAATCAGAAAAAATGACACTTGAAGCATTTAACATGCAATTGTATTTCTAAATGTGTCCTGGAGGTCTGTTGCTGCTCCTGCGTCCACAATTACCTCAAAACAGTTGTCATGAATCATGCTTATTTAATTAAGTCATATAATTTATTATACTGCACATATTTCAATTGATTCCTTCTGGAAATATAAAACCTTTAATGTTATTAACAAAGACCTTTAGGTGAGAGCAATCAAAAGCTACATAGAGCAAATAT
The DNA here is from genome assembly GCA_018105865.1 of Metaphire vulgaris. NCBI lineage: Eukaryota > Metazoa > Annelida > Clitellata > Crassiclitellata > Megascolecidae > Metaphire > Metaphire vulgaris. The sequence continues at coordinate 13,545,228 of CM030846.1, forward strand.
ATATATAATCATGCACTTCCAATATACTGTAGGATATATGGCCGTATCTAAAAAAAGTAGAGCTAATAGAGGAAATCTGATGCCATAGTTGTAATCATGACCCATAAATATACTAAGAAACAGGTCTTACTTCTAAGGCAGCAGGGCAACACAAATTTTTTTGTTACCATGTGATATAGGCAATTATACATGCACGTCCGGTCTAGAATATATGGCCGTATCTAAAAAACTAGATATGATAGAAAAAATTTGATGCCATATTTGGAATCAGCACTCTAGATATGCCCAGCAAGAAGTCTAACTTTCTGAGACAACTGACAAAATGTTTTTTTGGTTGCCCTCTAATTTTACATAATACAATCGATTTAGTTATGAGGCAAGATTTTTTAAAAGTCAAATTTGCAAAAAAGCCTGACCTGATTCAAAGAAACCAGTATTATTTTCAATTTTAGCAGTACAAAATTGTCATAAAACAGTTGAAAAATCTTATACAATTTTCAAAAATGTTTTTTATAAACCAGTGTAATGCATTACATGACACTCTTGACAGTATACGCATGCAAAACAATTAGATGGGGATAACTTTTAAACCTGACGTGCTACAGCAAAACCGCTTACAGATTTGGAATCAGCGTGTCATATCCCATCTGAATCACCTATTACCTTCTCAGTTAAGAAAATCGTGTTTTCCAGTGTAATAAATCGAGACAAAATTCTCGCTATTACGACTGCAGAGAGAGATCATCAGGGATATTTCTAGGATTGTGAATTTGGGGGGTATCGACCGTCGACCTCAAATTGGGGGGTGTCCGGTCCGGAGCTAATTAGTATGCATTTTCTATGCATACCATTGTCGCATCACCAAATTTTGGGGGGTGTCGACCTCAAATTGGGAGGGGAGGGGTGTTGGGGGGTGTTAGATGGTTGTAAAAATATTCCCCTGGAGATCATCGTCTATCTACCTTAGACCATTCTCGTGCTTCCCATTGGCCGCATAGGGCGTGGGGGCACGGCCTTTCGGTGGGGGGCTTCTGACTCGAATTGCAGCTTTCGGTGCTGCTCACGCACTCAACAGTACGCCGCTGGACAGAACATGGATCACTTCTGCACACCTACAGTAAAAATCATCACAGACAGGATTACGAATACTGTCGAACAGGGCTTAGCCTAATCGAGGCCGTTTCCGTAGGGAAATTGCCCTTTTCCCCCGGAAATCTCAAATTCCGCCGGAAATTTTGGCATACTACATCAACTAACAGCAGACCCCTAGCTGACTTTCCCCCCGGCTTTGTCAGTTCCCCCCCACGGAGTCTAGAGTCTAGATTAAACACTGCTGGCTGTCTCATATTTGACAAAAGACTTAACGAAATAAGTCTTTGTGTGTGTTACTCCGTACCAAAATTTCACGAGACTAAGAAATAGATCAAGCATACTTTAAGAAAAGAGAACACATGCCATTATTTGAACTAAAAAACACTTTCTACCTTTACAAAGTGGTACTGAATTTACAGACTAGAAATTTGAAAAATAATCAAAAGCTGTTTTTCTAAGGCATATAAATGCAACTACCGCACCTCTTTCGTGAGAAAAATGGAACGTTCAACAGAAGACAGGCGTTATCCAGTGGCGGTTCCAGGATTTCTTGGTGGGGGATGAAATGAATTCATAGGAAGTTGGTGGGGGGATGAACAGAGAAGGAAAAATCTATAAAATTTGCCCGAAAAGGGCGACAAAAGGGAATTATTTCCCTAATTTTACTACATTTTTACCGAAAAATAGGTTGATAAGCAGTTATAAAGGTCATCCGCAGTTTTGTTTCCCCGCAGTTTTATTATACTTTTACCCCCCCCCCCCAATTGGTTTCACGAGCAAAAAAAGAACAAAGTCCGGTGAGGGGGGATGCATCCCCACTCATCCCCCACCGTTGAACCGCCACCACTGGCTGCATCTGCTCTCAAGGCTACCTGATCAAGCGCTGCTGCTCACCTCAGACCACGCTCCAATCCTCCACGGCGACGCCTCGGCGGGGCAAGGCTCCATCTCCTTGCAGTGAGCGATCACCGGTGGCTTCTTCAGCCCGTCGCATTCCCAGTCTTCGAGCGCGATCTGTTCGTACGGTCCGCGCTGTCGAACGCAGAGAACGGTTCTGCGATGGACGCCGTTCTGTCCGCACGATATGGAACAGTGCTGCCAAGGACCAAACCACCACCTGAGAGAGACAACAGTTCCATTGAGATCGATACAGATAACTACAGTTATAACAGACACGGTTATAATGTACACTTGGTTATAACGTGTACTGCAATGAACGGTCCCGTGAGATGTGCTACTGTATCGGACGGTATTGGATATAACATATCTTGGATATAACATGAGATCGGGATACAGATAACTACAGTTATAACAGACACGGTTATAATGTACACTTGGTTATAACGTGTACTGCAATGAACGGTCCCGTGAGATGTGCTACTGTATCGGACGGTATTGGATATAACATAACTTGGATATAACCAGGGAGCGATTTGTGACCTGGAGCAGTGGAGGGGGGAATATGACGAGCTTGGGGGGATGTAGTTGTTGGGAAATGTAGCAGAGGGGGGATGCAGTGGTAGGGGTATGTGGCAGTAGGGGGATGCAGTTGGGCAGTGGGGGAGATTCCCCCTTCCTCCTACAAATCGTGCCCTGGATATAACAAACTTAATTTTACAGACCAACTAAGTATATTATTACGAAGCTCTACTGTACCTCACTTCAAGAATAAAGATCTAATACAGTGCATACAGATGTAACAGAAATACCAATAACTATAATTTAAACTATAACTATAATTTTTACCAACAACTATAATTTTTACCAACAACTATAATTTAAACTATAACTATAATTTTTACCAATAACTATAATTTCTACCAATAACTATAATTTAAACACGGATATGGGAATAGATGTTCTCCAAGGAAAGTGATACATTGATTGTAAGTAAATACACTTAAGAAGCTGTAGCAGTGATTGTTGTTTACTCATGCGACTTAATTATCGACAGGTAGCGGTTAAATAAATCTGTTATTTCTAAAGAATTTAGGCAGTTTGGCTAATATAGGCTTGCTGGTTGTACTTAAAAGACATAATAGAAGGCATCGCATACTTCGGAAATACTTTTCATGAACGGTTTAAATCAGCACAGCCATTTACTGAACAGCGAACATTTACTGAACAACGAACATAAATTGTACATGTTTGTGTAAATGGGGATTTACTGCATATATCAGTTTTTCAGTGCGCGTGTACCTTGCAGGACACTGATGTACGTTACAGGTTTCGTGCATATCGTCTGGCCGGGTCGTGACGTTGCAGAAAACGTCCTCCACAATTCCCGCTTCTTTTTCGACGCAGACAACCTGTGACGTCTGCGTGCCTGAAATGTTCGAAAAGCACAGCGGCTGAATATATAATTATATAGCTGCAGAGTTTGAAGCGACAGCAGTGTGTCTAGCGATGGAGTATAGGCCTAGGTCTTGCCACCAGGGGCATAGCCATGCAGGAATTTGATTTGAAAGGGGCGGGGACTGTTTTAAGAAAAGTTTATCACTGCACACAACTCAGAAAATTTGGACATCCGCGCAATCAGATAAACAGGCACATCAAACATTTGGTAAATTGGGCGATAAGTTTAGTAGACATAATTTTTCAACTTATATTTAAATTCATGTTGGTAATATATAAGTAAGTAAGTAAGTAAAATCTCGTTAATTTCTAAAGCGCTTCCAAAAGATGCACCGAAGTAGCTCCTTATTCCTATGCGCTCAATCTCAAATGAAGTAGCTATAGCCAAAGGTGGGTCATTCATGCCGGGTCATTTAATCAAAAGGGCGAGTGGGCAGGACGCTATAGCTATGGAGGAAATGATTTTATAAAGAGAAATGATTTTAGTTTGGAAAGAAAAACATGAGGAGATGTTGCAAGAAGGAGAGAAAATTGTGACTCAGAGTTTGTTATTTGGCTTTGATGTAGACAACGAAGGGATATTGGAATTGAGTTCCAAAGCTCAGGTGCCGCATATGAAAAAGCACGATTGCAAATTTTGAGAGATGATTGATTCAGAGGTCGAAGGAGAGTTACATGAGAAGAGGATCTAGTAGATCCAGGTTGTTGTGGAATTATCAGATTTCTTAGGTAGACTGGTTTTGATGTATGGAGTGAATTATAAGTCATCGATATTATTTTATATTCAATGCGTTCTGTTATCTTGAGCCAGTGGAGAGATTTGAGTAATGGTGTAATGTGGCAAAATTTAGGCGATTTAGTTACTGCACGAGCTAAGGCATTTTGAATCGATTGGAGTTTACATATGGAAGCCTTTGGAAGATTGTGAAAAAGTGAGTTGCAGTAGTCTAACTTAGAGTGAACTATTGAAGTGGCAATAGTGGAAGCAGTTTTAATATCAAGGTAGGGGCGAAGGCGACGTAGATCACGAATGTGAGCATAACAGGTTTTGATAGTTGAGATATGTGAGCTTCAAAATTTAGGGAGGAGTCAAAAGTAAATCCAAGATTTTTTGCAGTTGGAACAGGGGTTATTATTGTATCTGGGGCTAAAATCAGTGTGGGATTTTCAATTTTTTCAGTTGTTGTGGCAGTCCAAATAAGAGAAATTCTGTTTTGGAGGATTGAGGGCAAGGAGATTAGCTGACATCCACGATGAGATTGACAAAAATGCTGATTCTAGTTCAGAGATTGATGCCTTAAAGGAAGATGGAGTAAACGAAAGAAATAATTGAGTGTCGTCTGCATAAAGTTGATGATTCAATTTGAGAGAGTTGATTAAGGATGACAGTGGGGTAGTGTAGAGACTGAACAAAACCGGTCCAAGGACAGATCCTTGTGGTACTCCATAGTATAGATCGGAGGGTGATGAAGTTTGATTCTGGCATGAAACTTGAAAGGATCTAGATTGGAGATAGGATTGGAACCAGCGGTGAGCTACAGAAGATATTCCAAACCAGAGGGAAAGGCGTTTCAGTAGGATTTTGTGATCTATAGTATCAAAGGCAGCAGAAAGATCAAGGAGACAGAGACCAGTAACTCGTTGAGATCCAATGGCAGTGAGGAGTTTGTCATAAATGTATGTGAGGACGGTTTCTGTTGAATGATGTTTTGTATAAGCGGATTGGTGAGTGTTGTATAAGGTGTTTTTTGACAAATGCTCAGTTAGTCTGGAAAGAACGATTTTCTCTGTGAGTTTGGAGAGGACAGACAGGTTTGAAATGGGGCGATAGTTGTTGAGATCTTCTCTGTCAAGGTTTGGTTTTTTAAGAAGTGGAGTTACGAGGGAATTTTTAAATGAGGATGGGAATGTGCCTGTGGAAAGAGATAAATTGATAATTTTTTTAATAGTTGGTACTAGGACAGAGGCACACTGTTTGAGAAGAGAGGTTGGTATTGGATCAAGACTGCATTGCTTGTTTGGAAAGGACTGATTATATGATTATGATTATACTAGGTGTTTACCCGTCAAAAATGACGGGGGAGATTGGCTGTTCTACCACCCGATTTTGCGCAAATGCAATAGCATTATATGACGGGGGAGATTGGCTGTTTTACCTCCCGATTTTGCGCAAATGCAATAGCATTTTGCGCAATTAGTTGTCCTTCACTCGCCGCCTTTTCCTTCAACCGAGTTAACGCCCATTCGCAGGAATTTTCAGAACCTTGATAGTCAAGGAAGGTGTACTGATTTGGCAGTGTCGAACGACATGCAGTGCTTGATTCTCTTGTTTGCTGTGCTGCTTTTGCACGCCAAGCAACAGCCTGCTCCTCATTCTCACTTGATTGTCGGAAAGCTCGTGAACGCTGAACTTTTTTGTTTTGCACAGAGGGTTAGAAAGAGGAATAAAATAGCTAAACAATGGTGCAAACCTCATCTTCTTAGCTCTTATATAGCCCGAGATGTAGCAAATTCAAAAAAATTTGGAAACTTTCTCAGAATTCAAAACTTTCGCGAAATTCGCCGATAATACTTATGTTCAAACATTGGGGTCATCGGGTTAGAATTGATAGATCTTTGCCAAATGTCAACCGATTTTCAAACTTTTTGGTTTATTTTGTTCCTCTGACATCCCTTAAGAACTTTGCCGCTGACCAAAGTGGGGTTACCGCTGAAAATATTTTGCTAGGGGGCTTTAAACATTTTTCGGGGGAGAGGGTGATATTTTAGGCCGTAAAGTGGACTCTACCCCCAAATTTTTTTGTTTTGCACGGACGGTTAGAAAGAGGAATAAACAATCTAAACAATGGTGCAAACCTCATCTTTTTAGCTCCTATATAGCCTGAGATATAGCAAATTTAAAATGTTACAGCAATCATTTCTGAGAACGCTTTTCCAAAAATTAAATCCCCAGTACGGTGACAGCGTCTGAAAATTTAATCCACACTTGAGGGGTAAAATTTTAAAAAATAGGGTTTGAGGTTAGGAAAGAGTAAATATATATAATAACGGGAGGCAGGGCATTGGGAGAGGGAAGGGAGATTTGGGAAGAGGAAAGTGGGTTGTACGGGTTTTCGGAGCAGCGTTGTGTAGGTTTGGAAACGGAGTTTGGGGCCGGTGGGGTAGGGCGGAGCGCTGATGGGTTGGGGCCTGGGCGATTGGGAGAGAGATGGGTAGTTGGAAGGAGATAGGGAGAGGGAAGGGAACAGGGGGGTTTAGGGCCGGGGCGGGAATGGGTTGGTGCTGGAATGGGTTGGGCCTGGGGCGATTGGGAGAGGGATGGGGAGAGGGAAAAGGGATGGGGAGAGGGAAGGGGAACGGGGGTTTGGGGCCTGGGCCGGAATGGGTTGGGGCCGGGGCGATTGGGAGAGGGATGGGGAGAGGGAAAAGGGTTGGGGAAAGGGAAGGGGAAAGGGGGTTTGGGGGCGATTGGGAGAAGGATGGGGAGAGGGAAGGGGATGGGGAAAGGGAAGGGAAAAGGGGGTATGGGGCCAAGGCGGGAATGGGTTGGGGCCTGGACGATTGGGAGAGGGATTGGGGTGAGGGAAGGGAGACGGGGGATTAAGCTGCAATTAAGACGCTTCGTTAAACGCTCCGTTTTGATTAAACAATATTTGGTTGTCAATGACAACAGCGTCTTGCAATACCCGCCGTGTTGCGGACGGACAGACGCGACGGACAGACATCGAGAATTATATAATAAGATGATTATATATAATTATGATAGTTTATTTGGTAATGAATTCCATGCATTTAACTATGCTATTTAGCATAATGAAACAATTAAAATACTTCCCCGCCAGTGGCGGCTCTAGGATTTGGCAAGTGGGGGGGGGCGTCGGGGTGGCAACTTCTAATCATGGGGGCCAACCATTTGTTGTTTAATGTATGTAGCATAAGTATAGGGTCCCAACAGGGGAGCCACTGGGGGGCAGGCACTCAATAGGGGCACGGCCCCCTGGCACCTCCGGTGGAACCGCCACTGTTCTTCGGCCCCCTCCGATCCGATTCTTTCCCCCACTTGACCGACTCTCAAATACCATGTGCAGTATAAGTTTAGGTCTGATCTCACTGCATGAAAGAACGAACGACGTACCTCCGCCACAAGAAACGGTACAGTGGGTCCAGTCGCTTAATCGCCAGTGAAACTCCTGTTGTCTCTCTTCCGTTACGTTTTCATTGGACACTATGTACTCGAGTTTAATACCGGGATTCTGAGATTGGAAGAGAAGCTGCCACAGAGAAGGAAGCAAACCGACAACAGCCATTTAGCCATTTAGAATCAGTAAAACTGATATCCATTTTTCTAAATGTTTAACAATCATGGGCGTGTTTAGACAGGCTTAAAGGGGTACGCTGAAATTTAAGAAGTTCGAAAAATAACTTTTATGCTATGTACTGCAAGCAAAAAAGGTTATCACCCTTCTCAAACGTGGTGACAAGCAAAAAAGGTTAACTTCGGCGTAACAGTCTTTAAGTGCAATCGAAGGGAAGGACGAAAGACCAAAGGCCAAAAACCAAAGGGGTACGCTATGGCTCAGGAGCGTACCCCCTAAATACGCCACTGTTAACAATTATAAATTGCTCAGCATTGACCTGTGTGTAAAACACAATGTTGAGAACTGCCGTTCAAATTCAAACCAAATTCTTGTTGTAACGCCGTTGTGCAGTACAGTATAAATTCATTATAACGAACCCGGTTATAACGTATAGGCCTACTCACTTATAATAATGTACCACAACGTACGGTCCCGTGTGAAGCAATACCATATTGGATTAGTATTATTATTATTATTATTATTATTATTATTAGTAGTAGTAGTAGTAGTATTAGTATTAGTAGTAGTAGCAGCAGTAGCAGCAGTAGCAGTGGTGGCAGCAGCAGCAGTGGTGGTGGCAGTGGCAGCAGTGGCAGCAGCAGCAGCAGCAGTGGTGGCAGCAGCAGCAGCAGCAGCAGCAGCAGCAGCAGCAGCAGCAGCAGCAGTGGCAGCAGCAGCAGCAGTGGTGGCAGCAGCAGCAGCAGCAGCAGCAGCAGCAGCAGCAGCAGCAGCAGCAGCAGCAGTAGTAGTAGTAGTAGTAGTAGTAGTAGTAGTAGTAGTAGTAGTAGTAGTAGTAGTAGTAGTAAACTTGCCAATTTCTTAAGCGCAGTAACATAGCTAGGTGGCTAAAGTCAAAGGCGCTGTACAGGGAACGAAATGTTAAACAGATGCGTCTTGAGATGTTGTAGGAACCGATCCGGAGATGTCTCGCTTGTCACAGCCTTCGGGAGCAGAGCGGATGGCATTGGATATAACATATCTTTAATATAACTTACTAAATTTTACAGACCCGCTAAGTACGCTAAAGCGAAGTACTACTGCATACTGTACGTCCTTACACCATTTGCGTGCGTGTGTGCGTGTGTGCATGGTTGTGTGCGTGTGCCCAGGGGCGGTTCCACGTTGTGGATGACTGGGATACACCCCCCCCCCACCGGCCCACCAAAAATGCGTCTTCAATGGAAGATGATCGTCTAAACGGATTGGCCTTGATGTATATCCACAAAGATATGGACATATCCATAGACAATGTCATCGACAAATTCGCTTCCAGCAATATAGAAAACTCGATTTTGCACACTATGACTTTGTACAACCAGACTAAAATGGCTCTTGTACGTTGTCAATTCTGAACATTATAGTTTATAAATCAAATCTACAGATTTCTTCTAATCCGTTTAGGCCTACATACAATGCCTTTGACAATTGGCGGGATCTTCCTAGAAATTCATTCATTGCATCCTCCCCCACCAAGAGTTCTTGGAACCGCCACTGCATGGGCCTATGTTTGTGCGTGTGTGTTTGCACACGTGTGTGTGAAATACGAACCATGAGGTGTAGGGGTTCAGTAGTAGGTCCACGTGTAAAAATCCTTTCCCGGTTTCCATCTCTTCTGTACTCGACAACGGTACCCGCCAGTTCGTAGTCTCCGCTCCACTGAATAAAATAGTCTCCATTGAGGTAATATTCACCTTTGTCGTTTCGTATGGCCAGGTAGTTGCTCGCCTGGGCAACCTCCTCTATGCGGATGTTTCGGGCTCCTTCGGGAATGACTATGGCGTCAACGTATCCTGCCGAGGTAAAAGAAGCAGTGATGAGGATCATCATCATAATCCGTCGTTTTGACAAAATTATTACAGTCGGGAGAAAATAAAATAAATAAAATAGACAAATATCTAAACGTAAAAGTACATAAATATCTACAATGGTAAGATCTCAACTCAAATCATTGTTTTCAATCATTCACAGAGTAGTTTAGAATGATGAAGTAAAACAGTTACACCGTATTTATGATTCTGCTATGTTTGACTTGGCATATCCCCCCTAGATTCTAGATTTTTCTCCCCCGCTGTTCTGACTTACCTTTCCGGATTGACCTGGCTCTAATTCAATTTGGATTTGGTGCGCCATTAGCATGTTAATATGCACAGCGCCTTTGACTTTGGCAGACGCCATGCGTACGGCGCTATATAAATTGTCAAAATAATAATAATAATAATAATAATAATAATAATAATAATAATAATAATAATTAGCTGATGCCTTTGGGGCCTTCCATAAATGACGTCACGCACTCAGGGTGGTTCAAACAAACATTTGTGACGATGTGTGACGACGGCGGGGGAGTTTCAGAAATGTGACGTCACATAATCTAAATATTTTTATTAATACCGCAATGCTATGCTACCGAAAAATTGAACGTCTTTTACACTTATGATTATTATACACTTCATTTTTTAAAAAAGAATAAAAAATTTCTGAATATTGTTTCGACTATAATAATTATAATGACTATTTTCAAACGAAACGTTAATTTTGACATTGGAAAGACGACACGAGGAAGGTCAACGCGTTGTGACGTCATATTTGAGGGGTCTGACTTTTTGTGGCGACGTGTTACGAAGGGGTGGGGTGGTGGTAAAAAACTGCCAAAATCGCGTGACGTCATTTATGGATGGCCCCTTTGACATTATGATAGTGGCGCCATAGAAGTTTACTGTATTGTTTTGTATTGTTAATGTCAACTCGGCCTATTGCAGACATAGGCAGCTCCCGTCTAACGTCGAGAGAAGAGGAAAGTACTTGCCGATCCCCGATTTCTCGTCAAAACTTGCAGTGATTTTCTTGCAGGTGCTTCCGTCGCCATGGCAAATGCCACAGCCGTCCTCGACAGCATCAGACTCAATGCCCCAGTCACAGCCAACCACCTGCGCCGCCGACAGCAAAATACCGGTACATATTACTCAGTCATGAACATGCACGTGCAAAGCAGGTGTTTGGCTCAGTCCTTCTTTTCTCAACTGTACAGCGAAGTGAATAAACCACTCCTACCAGGGGCATAGCGACAGGTGGTATATCGGTATATATACCCTCCAAAAAGCAATCGTGAAGTTTTTAATGTGTTTTTTAGGATTTTCAACGTTTTTTAAAGATTTATACCCCTAAATCACATTATAAACCTCCCAAATCAAATTCCTGGCTACGCCCCTGACTCCTACTATTTTCATTGTCCAGCGGGTTTGGGACTTTTGACAGGTAAAACAAAAATTTTGATTTTCGACCCAGAGGCCAGTGGGAGGGTCTAAGCCCCTCAAATCTCCATCAAATTTAAGAAAAAACTTGCCAAGGGCAAGGATCTGACAGTAGTCACGATCATTTGAATAATTCACTGTACAATAAATGGCTGTCGTTGGAAACTAAGGGCGACCATTCACTCAGTGCTGTCACCTCAAAACCTTCAAATAAATTTCAAAAGCTGACTGGGGAAGTGTTTTATACAGACCTATTAGCAGTGGCGTAGCCACGGGGGGGGGGTTAACCCCCCCTTGGGCGGCGAAAATTTTGTTTATGTTTTCCCATGCAATTTTTATTTTTTGAGGCGATTTTTGGGGTGAAAACCCCCCTTGGCGGTTATCGACGAATTTTTTTTCAAAACCCCCCTTCGGAAATCCTGGCTATGCCACTGCCTGTTAGGAGGGGAGATTTTCCTCAAAACCTCAAAATCCCCCCCCCAAATCGCAGCGCTAATTTTTTTGCATTGAACTGTGCCTCTTCTTCTCCAGTCGAATCAATTCCGCCCCCCAAAGGCCCGTAGATTAGATAAAACACTGCTGGGGCGGGGAAAGAATAGGTTGTTCATGCTTAATATCTGCATACAATGGCTGCACAGTGGCGGCTCCACAGGAGGACCCGGGGGCCCGTGTCCCACTATTGAGTGCCTGCCCCTCCCCCAGTGTCCCCCTGTTGGGACCCTATACTTAATACTACATACCTAACAACAAATGGTTGCCCCCTCATGATTAGAAGTTGCCATCCCAACGGCCCCCACTCGTCAAATCCTGGAGCCGCCAATGTGGCTGCAGTACATGTACATGTAATTCCAAAAGGACCTACTTACCCTACAGCGTCCACTTATGCAGACATCACGGCGGTGGTTTCTGCACGGCGTTCCATCAATGACCACGTCCTTCAGCACCACTGAGAAAAACAGTCCCTTTGGCTTACAGTGCAGTTGGCAGGGAGTTGCTGCAGTTAAAACCATGTCAATGGATGAATAACAGACGAGACTAAGTAAGCAATAAATCAGAATATTTATATTTATAGGCAGGGTTATCTCTAGGATTCTCAATTTGGGGTGTCGGTATTTTCTGGGGGTCACCGTGCCGAAAAAGTGTGACAAGCAACGAAAGGTCATCTCTGGCTCAAATTGGAGGCGGGGCGTGTTGGGGTGTCGGTCTCAGATTGGGGGTGTTAGAGGGAGGCGTTAGGGGGCCTATGTTATACCAAGCAATGGTACATTAGACTATATGGGGGAGGCGGTATTTGACAGTCAGACCAGAGGTTGGTCGGAAGACTTCATTTGTTTTATTATGCTGAATTCTTCTATGTATTCCTCTATCAGAGTACAGAGTATTGACAGTTATTGTCATTTAAGTCACATCAGTGGTTTTCACATAGGCTTACTTAGCCTCCTAAACCACTTAAAATCACATTATTATTATTAATATTATTGTTATTATTATTATTATTATTATTATCATTATTATTATTATTATTATTATTATTATTATTATTATTATTATTGTTATTATTATTATAAGTCTCTTTATCTTCTGCCTCTCTTTTTAGGGCTTCATAGTTCTTTGTATTTGTCCAATCAAAGATGTCGTCCATCCAGCTTCTTTTCGATCATTCCTTCCCTTGTTCCTTCTATTCTTCCTTCCATTATTATCAATGGTAGGTCTTCGGCCGAACCTCTCATGATGTGTCCGGCGTATTACGGTTTCCTTCTTATGCCAAATAAGTTAGTTAAATAACAACTTACTGAAGGTATGACACCTTCCATCTGGCTATGTATAGAGTGGACTAGTAGGGGGGAAGTGAGTAGGTGGTGACCGGGAAATCCTCCTTTCCCACTGGATGGCAGGAGTGGGAGAAAGCACGTCATTGGAGAAAGGAGCATATTTAAGAAATCGATAAATTTCGACAGAACATTAGGCACGGACCAGTGTTTAATCTAGACTCATGGACTCCGGGGGGGACTGAAAAAGCCGGGAAGGGGAGGGAACCGACAGAATGTGGCGTGTTAAAATGACAATTCTTCTGTGCTTCGTGCAGTGCTAAATTTTCCGGACGGCATTTTTTGCTTGTTTCTTACGCGGATGTCCACAAATTATCTGAGTTAATAGTGCAGTGACCGATATTCCATAATTAATTAAGAAAGACTCTGTCGAGTAGGCGTACTTGCTGTGCTGGTTACGGGTTCCCATTCGTACGTGCGTCCCTTGTAGGCAATCTTGTTGAACTCCGAGCACTGTCGTTCGCGAAATGACGCGCCCCCTCCGGGACACGAGTCCGTCTTGCAGAGTCTGAATCGCTTGCGCTCACCGATGCAGTAACGGCCGCCGTGAGATGGTCTAGGCACAGACATCCAAAATCACGTAGTACAGATGCAAAATCCACAGATGCAATAAATTATCACTGATAACTGAAATAATCTGATACTAAAACAGAACCAGAGGATGCTTTTAGATGGTTGTTGCTCACACAAGCTGAAACTAATGAATGACTTCTGTGGGGTCACTACATAACACTCAAAAGCACTATATTACAGAAAATTTAACATGACATAGACAGCTTGTCACAGGTCCTCCTGTACTGCACGTTTTGCTGCAGATGTTACATTTAAATTTCAATGAGTTGATGCCAATCAATCAATCAATCAGTCAATCAAAGATTAAATTCATTAGCGCCACGATAAAATGCCGGGGCACCAGCCATTGCCGAATACGCAGACGTTAACCCTTCAAGGAAAATGAAAATCTACAGCTAGACTACATACAATCAATCTATAGGCCTACAACGAATCAATGGTGAAGTGAACTTCTATAGCGCCAGAGTTAAACAATGCACTTGGCATCAGTCGATGGATCGCCTGTACAACGTTACGGTCTTCTTACGGAGGGTTGTTGCAGAGTCGTTCCGAATGAGAAACTCCAGCTCCGCATGTTCTCGTGCATTCCGACCACGAACCCCATTCTCCCCAATGGCTGTCAATGGCAAGAGGTTTCTCCCCAATGGCAACGCACTTTCCACCAAAGCACCACTAAAACAAAGTCACCAAAATCATGATGCTGAAATTTATAATAATAATAATAATAATAATAATAATAATAATAATAATAATAATAATAATAATAAATGGATTTTAGCATTTAACTTGTAAGATAATGTAAATGACTGAGTATTGTGCCTTCTGTCTAAAGACAATTTCTACTCTCGTTCGTACTACTACTACTACTACTACTACTACTACTACTACTACTACTACTACTACTACTACTACTACTACTACTGTTATTATTATTATTACTCAAATAATAATAACAATAATAATAAATGGATTTTAAGTGGTCTTGTAGGATTTCTCTTGTGTTGAGAACCACTGTTGCTCGTCCAGCTCTCTACAAGAATCTTTACAAGTATCCTACTTGAGAGAAATTAATGTGTAGGTCGTAATTATATATTTCAAAACACCATTCTTAAGTACCGGCTTGTTTACGATTCGGTTTTAGCATCAGTTTGAACCAGGTCATAGTTTAAAACTAGGTTAATGAAGGCGTTTTTTCCTGAACTCATTGTTTTGAGCTTATATCCGTTATATATCAGTCCTGCCAATCTGTTATGGTTGCATTCAGTGTTGTGAAATTTGTTGTGAAATTTGAGCTGGGGGGTGGTGGTTTGAGGACAGAAATTCAATGAATGACAGAAGCTGCATGTACCCGATATGCGATTTTTTTGGGGGGGGAGTTGCAAAGTTAGCTGGGGAGTTCAACCCCCCCTCCCCAACCCCCCGGCAACTCCAACACTGGTTGTACTGCCGCAAATAGGATATAAAATCTGAATAATGAATTAAAGTGCATACAATAACATCATTCATTGGTTTCTCTTTGCAAAACACCACTCGACTAAGGTTCAAGAGTAAAATGCTGCATAGCATTACGCATAGGCGCCGATCTGCCCCACAAAACTCGGGGTGTCCACTGTCCAGACCTCGCATGGGGGATGGACAATTACTCCTTCTTCATTTTTAACGGCGGTCGATGCCCCCGCAAATATGTTAAAGGTTTAGAAGTCGGTAGGCGAGTTTTATAGTGATTTTTTAATATAAATCACGTCCTTTAATAATTATAAATTGTGTTTTTGTTGTCTATAAAACCTGTCATACAATGGACTGGATATCTTAAGACACGGGCCATGCACCTCCCGATCGACTTACTAACAATCTCACAAGGTATTCGGCGAAGACTTTCGTTTTTAATGTAGGCTACCTCGTTCTCGTACAGTTGTTGGCGCTAGTGTATAGAATATGAAATGACTGGGAAGTGTCCCATTGTGATCGCTGTAGATCGCAATTGATTAGGCCAATATTGACTATCTTGCACAGTTTGAAGTAGTGAAGATGGGGACAAACAAAAAAGTAATTTTTGTCAGAGAATTTTTTCAATTCGCTGAATTTTTACATTTTTAGTCACACACACACACTGTTCAATATGCCTTCCATTGGCTATACGTCACCCCGCGAACGAGCGTCACAGACTTTGTTGCTAACAGACAAACTTGGTGCAATTCTTGTACTGTAGATGCTAAAATTGCAGCGATTATGCGGCGGTGTCCAGCAGTTATTGGACACCCCTTGGCTCAAAACTGGGACGTCCTGATACCCCCATACCCCCGACACCCCCATGATCGCCGTCTATGCCATTACGATAAACTGACGAAATTTGGTGCTAACATTAACTTAGCGTAATGAATTCCTACAATACGAACACTTAAAGACACACGTTTTTAATCTCAACACAAAGACGTAGACGTAATAATTAATTAGCAATACATTAAAAGTAATAGTATTATAAACTCAGAAGAGATTAGATCAAAGCTGTATAGGAGTATCCAGAACAATCTCTATGGTCACTAATCTATGCCACCAGCAAGAAATCTGCTTCTGCCATTGGCGTCTATTAATAGACGACAATGGTTTCTATGGTTTCTACCCACCAGTGGGCGGAGCAACCGGACTTTGTTGGTAAACACTGGACACCCCTATAAAAAAACTTTAAGTGCTACTGATGCTGTAGAAGGAGTCCACTGCATAATGGTCAATCGGGCCAAAGGCCTTGAATGTAAGCCAAAAAGCTATTGCCCAAAATAGTATTGCTATATTTAATTTCAGTTTCATATTTTATTTCTTCGCATGAATCAAATCTAATCTAATATAATTTTAAACTTCTATAGCGCCACTTCATAATGCACAGAAGCATCAGCTGATGGCACACCAAATCAAAATAATTCAAGATCCAGGTCAAATCCAGGGTATCCAGGAAAGACAAAAAGCTACTCAGTAACATTTCTTTAAAAATTTAACAACTTTAAAGCAGTCTGTCTATTCAGCCAAAAGTACGGGTAATCAATGACGAAGCTTACACGTAATGCAAGTGATAAATCGTGCGTTTACAAGAGTATTACTTGGAAATGTTTTACCAACAGACCTCACTGTCTCCACAAAGCGTTCCCTCAGCTGCCGCCTCGAGTCGCGTAAGACATTTATTGTCAACTCGACACCATACTGCTGTACACAGGTCCTAATTAACGGCAGATACAAGCACTCAATTAATCAATTAATCAATTAATCAATTAATCAATTAACCAAATAATCAATTAATCAATTAATCAATTAATCAATTGATCAATTAATCAATTATTCAATTATTCAATTATTCAATCAATCAACTTCTATGGCGCCAGTATCATAATGCCTAGGCATCAGTCAATGAAGCATCAAATCCAATCCATGACAGAGTGACCAACGAAGGAAGAATTCACATTATAATTATTGTCAATTCAAACATTGCAGTTTAATGGAATTTTCTTTTTCTTTAGGTGCTGTGTATTTCTACGTTAGCGACCATCTATTATTAGTTCGATGTTATTCATTATTCCCTCCATTCCTTCTCGTAGGCAGTCTACATATGTGTTTCTCTGCCTTCCTCTGGCTCTTTTTCCCTCCACTTTTCCGGTTATTGCCAAATGCTCCAGTCCTTCTTTCCTCATTACATGTCCGAAGAAGGAAAGCTGCCTCTTTTTGATGGTTGTCATCAGACTTCTTTCTATTCCAATTTCATTCAAAATCTCTTCATTGGTTTTCTTTTCCGTCCACGAAATCTTCAGCATCCTTCGCAGAAACCACATTTCTGTGGCTTCCAATTTCTTCTCCGTGGCTTTGGATACAGTCCGTGTCTCTGCTCCATACAATACAATGGAATTTTAAAACTTCAAAACACAATTTCCATTATTGAGAACAGTTGTAATGCGACAAAATTGCCACAATCACTGATATAAATATAATTCCGAGGCGCATTAGCCATATATTGTGGCATGGGAAACTCCAGGACCCCTGAGGACACCGTATATAAATTGACGGACCCCCTAAAGCGCATGTACGGTGCTAATATTTGAAGTAACTTTCATTAGCTATAGAGAGTCCAAAGAAAATGAATCGCAATGTAATGATTAATCTATACTTGAGCAGCCAGAAATGTTGCAAATGTGACCGACCGACGGGGCCCCTGAGGTCAGCAATTTCCAGGGCCCCGTTTCATAACCCTGTACACCAGCCATGCACAATTACACTGCGAACTATGACTTTAACATTTACAGAAACCCTGTCATCTGCACCTACTTATGTGGTAATAACTATTTTGCTTACATCGATTCCGCGACAGTACTCTGCGTCCGGACCATACTGGAGCCTGCACTGGTGGTCGATGTCGTACATCACACCAGGTGGAAGAACTGGAAACTCAAACTGATGTTCGCTCGGTTGGTCGTCAAGGCAGTGTCCCCAATCGCGGCTGCACACATAATACCAATGAACCAGATATATTTTTACACCCTCCAACATTCTTAACACCCCTGCCCTCCAATCTGAGAGCAACACCCCCTAATTATGATGCAGCGAAGATGTCATCGCTCGCCATAAGGGGAGGGAGGGAACCCCCAGAATATACCAACGCACCCCAAATTGATAATCCTGTAAATAACCCTGCAACAGACCAGAGCAGTTTAAATAACAAACTAACTATGGAACTTCTATACAGGGGCGTAGAGACAGGGGCATATTGGTATACATATACTCCCCCCCAATCAGAGTATCTTAAAATTTTTAATATGTTTTTAAGATTTTTAAAGATTTTATAAAGTTACACCGCCGCCCCCTCCCCCGAAATCACATTATACCCCAAATCAAATTCCTGGCTACACGCTGCTTCTATAGCGCCACTGTGGTTTAATGCACGTGGTATCAGTTGACGGTTGCTCCGAAGTAGGCTCGTAATGGTCCCTCCCATTATCGGATCCGATGACTCGGGGTCAGAATTGTCCTAACCTTACTGCGGACAGCAAGATCGGAAAGTGCACTTGTCCAATACAACGCCAGGCCTCACGTATTCGGGCCTAGACTTGTCGTGAGATCAGCGGGTTTAGGGCGATAATTGTGATGATATATAGTCTTAATAAAATGTTAGGCCAACCCTCAATTTTTCGGGGGGGGAGGCAGTGGCGTGCAGAAAGTGGTGGGCGCCCGAGGCCACGCATATCATAAAAAATGTCTAACGAGCAAAAAAAGATAGACGTAAATTTTGACGCCCCTCTGGTCGGCGCCCGGGGCCACCGCCCCACCGATTCCCCTTCTTCACGCTACCTGGTGGGGCTCCCAGACCCCTTTGGGGAGCTCACGGTAGTCTCCTAAGCCATCTACTTCGACCTAGAAAGTCCGATTTGCAGAAACCTTGGTGCGCCCCAATTCTCAAACCCTGGCTACGCCAGTGTGATAATCAACACCATTAGCATCAAATTTTCCTCGATTTCTTAAGGCGCCTAAGAATAAGCAGCTACCATTATAGGCCTACTGCTTCCAAAGAGCTATATAAATTCACGAGATTTTAGGCCTCTTACTTAAGCTGCTTATGAACGTATCGAGCAGTGGCATAGCGAGGGGGTAAATTGGGAGTTAAACCTCCAATTGGCTGCCGATGAATTTTTTAAAATGTGTTTCTATGCAGCTTTAATTTTCGAACGCGGTTTTGGGGGTCAAACCCCTCCCCTTCATTGGCTGGCTGCTGACCAAAAAAAATCTAAGTGCTATAGAATTTAAAGGTGTAAGGTGACGACCTATTTTTTGCTTGTCAAGGTTTTTCGAAGTTGGCTGTGAACAAAGCCAAATCCCCCCTTCCGAAAATCCTGGCTACGCCACTGGTATCGAGAGAATTCAACGCTGACTCGGTTTATTGGACGACGACACGTCGGAAAAGCGAGAAACCTACTCAAAGAATGAGGTTATGGCCTTCCGACTGCAGTTCGACCAGACCAGAGGGCTTGCCTCGGCGGTCAACTGCGGCGCCATTATGTACTGCAGACTGTCTCGAGGTTCGCATCCGTTCTCCGCCGTGTCATGTTGCATGCCGAAACTGAAATGACAACATTTTAAAAATATAAATGAATAATTTATACTGTGATAGGCAGTGGCGGCTCCACCGGGGAGTCCAGGGGGGCCGTGTCCCCCCTATTGAGTGCCTCTCCCCAGTGCCTTCCCCCAGTTGGGACCTATACTTAATGCTACATACATTAAACAACAAATGGTTGGCCCCCCATGATTAGAAGTTGCCACCCAACGGTCCCCTCCCCCACTTGCCGAATCCTAGAGCCGCCACTGGTGATAGGGCCACTGGTAACAAGAGCATCGGCCTGAGATACGAACACAGATTTGACTGTCCAGAATACTTCAAATGTCTAATTTAGAGAAGATCAGTCTGATAATCAGCCTAATTAACAAAGTAGTCAGCTTGTTTTTCTCATGAATTGAAGGCAGTGTTTATTCTAGACCTTTTCTGGGGCGGGGAATTGCCCCAAAGTTTGAAATCCCCCAAATTTTGACATGTTGGTAAGTAGTATGACCTCCCCAATGTCTGTCCCCCCGAAAAAAAAAGTTAAACTCCCCCTCCCCAATGTCTATGTGGTTAGAATAAGCACTGGTTCAATGCATATCATTGCATAATCTACGCTGTTTCGGACAGTTTAAATTTAGGATATTCTAAATTTTGCTTCAATTTCGCAATTTAAGCTTCTTTTAAGTGCATTCTCGTATACATTTGACAAGCTGGCCGCCAATGAAAGCCTTATTGTTTCGATATATAGAAATCATGTATTTTCGAACGGCCATCTATCACAAGATATTCAAGAGTTCATTGCTGTTAGCTTTTAAAGCAAAGCTGATAGCGTATAAACTAAAGTTATTTAAGAAATGCTGGATAGATAGCATAATTATATCTTTACTTTTATCTCAAGCCATGGCCATTGTTTCAAGTCTGCTTAATTACTTGAATAATTCTTTAAGCGATGACGTCGACAGATGCAATTTACAAACATTTCTGACAATTCAAAACTCCATTTTTAAAGTCAACGAAAAGCCCCAAGTGTGATCGCAGACTACCCAGTGGCGGCTCCAGCGGGAGGGGGCAACCGAGGGGGGCCCGTGTCCCCTATTGAGTGCCTGGCCCCCAGTGGCCCCCTGTTGGGACCCTATACTTAATGCTACATACATTAAACAACAAATGGTTGGCCCCTCATGATTAGAAGTTGCCATCCCAACGGCCACCCCCACTTGTCAAATCCTGGAGCCGCCACTGAGACTACCCCGCCCCTGTTTTATGGGTCTGCAGTACGTACGCGCAAACGCCTGACAAGCAAAGAATTTTTCACGTCTATTAATTAACCCCTTAACCGTGTATTTAACTGTAACTCAATGTAAAATGGACGGATATATCCGGGATCCCCAGTTAAGGGGTTAAGAGCCGTTCTTTCGGTCGACGTCGAAACCACCTCGCCATCTGAGATACGCCATAAATCGCCGAAAAACGCTCATTCAAGATTCGCCGATTCCTTGTTTACTTTAACCGTAACTATGTAACACTCGAATCTGCGTTGGCCTACAAGAGGGCGCGCTAATCGTTTTGTTCGTTCTTCTCTCTCTCTCTCTCTCTCTCTCTCTCTCTCTCTCTCTCTCTGCGAACAGATATATACAGTATCATCAAAATTAATGGTATCAATGTGTATTAGAGCTACAGAAGTAAACGATAAACACGATCATATTATTTCTGATACACCACTCGCCACCTGCTTGACCAACCACCTGTCTCTCTCCTTGTTAGACTTTGCCAAAGCCTTTGATAAAGTAGGCTACCCCCGTACTAGACTGGCTGCCAAATTGAAGTCCTGTGGAGTACGAGGGAATATAATTCTCAGATGAATTCAAAATCCGACGAAACTAAGAATCGAATAATTACTCATTTACTGGCGGAAGCCAAAATCCAGCACGCGACTTCTATAGCGCCACTTTGTAATGCACGCGAGCATCAGTCGGAAGAGGCTAGTGCATTTTCTCGTGCTTTCCTCGTCAATGAAGAGGCAATATTTACGTAGAACCTAATCGTATCACCGTATACATTACTTAACCCATTAACCGTGTATTTAACTGTAACTCATGTAAAATGGACGGATATATCCGGGATCCCCAGTTAAGGGTTTAATTAATGTAGAAAATCGAGAATCTCATGGAAACAATTGCTATTTCACAAGTGGAAACGTTAATTGTTGACCATTTAGTACATCTCGGGCCAACACCTTTGTCACGCTTACTGTAGTTCCTGCTATGACCGGGCTCATTTACAGTTCGTTATAACGGGTTCCTACTGTACTCTTCTGTACAATAATTGTAGACGACGTTGCACTTTTCTATGCAATAGTTCGTTATCTACGGAAATAATAGAATGACAAACAATAATTATGTAAAGGTTTCCGTTATCTAATGGTGCGCGGTGGAGCAGTGGTTAGCGCACTGGTCTGCCAATCTTGAGGTCCGTAGTTCAAGGGTCGCGGCAGAAATTTTTCGGTTTTATGAGGTGACGTCATGAATCAGGCATTTCCAGGTAGTTCTTTCTTTTGATGCTTTTATTGTGCTGTTGTTATAGCCATTCCAGAGAGTGAGTACATCGGGTGCTAACTCGGTGGAAGGCGGCGAGGGAAAGGCTGGCAACCTACATCCCTCATTCGACCGGGTTGCCATGTAAAACTGAAGGCACCGACCCCTCGGTTCCCCGTACGGGCGCTGAGCCTATGGAGTGTGTACCTTTTCCATTATCTATCAAAGTAACAAATAAGGAAACGAAACAAGAAGATAACGGCTGAGTAGGAAGTTATCACCCGCCCCACTAATTCGCGGCGCTCCCTAACTCGCCCCCACATTTCCTGCTACCCCTCCCCCATCTCAATTCACTCGTTCCCTATAAGCGTCCGCTTCTGTCCCCTCTCCCGCCTCTCTCTCTCTCTCTCTCTCTCTCCAGTGGCGGCTCCACAGGGAGGGTCCGGGGTCCCGTGTCCCCTATTGAGTTCCAGCCTCCGTGGCCCCCCTCTTGGGACCCTATACTTAATACTACATACCTAACAACAAATGTTTGCCCTTAATGTTACATACCTAACAACAAATGTTTGGCCCCCCATGTTTAGAAGTTGCAACCCCAACGGCCCCCCACTTGCCAAATCCTGGAGCCGCCTCTCTCTCGCTCTCTCTCTCCCTCCCTCCCTCCCTCCCTCCCTCTCTCGCTCTCTCTTTCTCTCGCTCTCTCTTTCTCTCTCTCTCTCTCTCCCCTCCCTCTATCTCTCTCCAGAGCTCCCGTATCGATATCACCTTGCCGTGGGTCTATCTAATTTTCTCTAATCTGCGAATTTCTACAGATTTCTTATATTAATCTAAGTATAAGTACGGGTTCGTATAATATTATATCGTTGCCTACACCAATCCCGCTGCTAACACCTCCTATCCATCCTCTCGGATTACACGTACAACCGTGCTTAAATGCTGGACTTTCGTGGACTTTAGATTGGAATTGAAGCCCAGAAGTTGCTGATAATATAATAGGAACCTGGCATTATCGAGATAAGCTTTCCTCCTCTTATCGACTGCGCCCTGGAACGTTTCTTATCCCGAGAGACAAACAGCCGCACGCATCGAGCTAAGACAGGAGTCCAACAAGCATATATATATATATATATATATATATATATATATATATATATATTGTTGTATAAGTGATATATATATAAGTTATATATATATATAGGTTATATATTTATAAGGCCCTGGGAAGTTCCATATACCAGCGGCACCCGAAGATCGCTGGGAGAGAGGTTCCAGGTACATAGCAATTGATCTAATGAGTCCGAGTCTCCGAGATTGAGTCCTTCGACGGAGTCTGGGCAGGGGAGTCACAGTCATAAATTGAACCTGGGGGAGTGGTGAGGAAGGTTCCGTAGTACAGGCGTAGCCTACTTGGGCCACTTGGCAATAGTATGTCGGGCGTTCTGTTAAAGCAAACATGTAAATCCAACGTCGTTTTTTACGATTCGACGACGAAAAATATTCTCGTTCTCTCTGGAGGGAGGGATATAGGGATATATATATATATATATATATATATATATATATATAAAGAGAGAGAGAGAGAGAGAGAGAGAGAGAGAGAGAGAACAACAAAGAAACGACGACCGCCGGGGATTTGAACCTCGGACCTCGTGACTGACAGTCCAGTCCGCAAACCATTTAGCCAACCACAGCCGCGCGTCATTCCAAAACACATTTTTCACAGAGCAACAGACGTTGAATTATTATCCTTAGAATCGACCGCCTTTCGTTTTTTCCCATCGCTATCATGCGAGGGCCACACAGTCTGCCGAGTCACGGAAACGACCTATTTAATTAACCCCTTAACTGGGGATCCCGGATATATCTGTCCATTTTACATTGAGTTACAGTTAGATACACGGTTAAGGGGTTAATGAGGACGAAACAGTGTATCACGAGACTGTCTAAAGTCTAAGCCTTGTCTACCGCATCGAAACGGCGCTGTTAGTTTAGGGACTGTCCGTAAATGACGTCACGCACTTAAGGGGGGAGGGGTCAAACATTTGTGACGATGTGTGACGACGGGGGAAGGGGTTTCCAGAAATGTGACGTCACATAATACTAAATATTGTTATTAATAACGCAATGCTATGTTACCCCTCAGAGTTGAACGTATTTTACACTTATAATTCATTTTTTAAAATAAATAATTGAAAAAAAATGTCTGAATATCGCTTCACTAATGATAATTATAATGAGTATTTTCAAACGAATTCATTGCAATACCCGCTTCACTCAAGAAATAAGTGCATTGAAACATTAATTTTGACATTAGAAAGAGGGGGTTAACGCGTCGTGACGTCGCTTTTTAGGGGCTCTGACATTTTGTGACGACCTGTGACGAGGGGGTGGTGGTCAGAAACTGTCAGAATCGCGTCACGTCATTTATGGACGACCCCTTACCAGTTGACGGGTTCGTCAAAATCAGGATCTGATTTCAAGTGACATATATAATTGAGAAGTCGCTCCAATGAGACCAAGTGACGCGACGTTGAAACATTTTAAATTCCACAAACGATGCCTCGTTTCAAGAGGTGTCTGTAGTGTTTGGATGTCACAGCCAAGACATAGTCAATTCGCATCAGGTACCGACACAGTGTGTGTGTGTGTGTGTGATGCTTAACCCTTTCAGGGGCACTGGTAGCTATACTTCCCACACATGCTGACGGTCTACGCGGGCGCTGGGATGCGTTATTCCCACATAGAAAGACATATTTGAATTCAGCGCAGAAAATGCTTTTGGAAAGTGTGGTTTTAGTTGAACATTTTGATTGATGTAATTATGGTTTTTCGTCAATTCTAGTATAAATACAAGGTACTATTTTTTCTTAACGGCCCCTGAAAGGGTTAAAACATTAACTTTTAAGGCGCACTCACTGCTGTGAATAAAATCCACGCTTAAGGTCACACACAGACTAAACAGAAACATCAACGAGGCCATCAGGGGGGGGGGCGGGGCATTTCTTATTTTTGGTAGGAATTTTTTAAAAATCTTTCGTGAAACATCTGACCGACCTTAATTTCTCTCTTTCGTTTCTTTCAGTCTACTGTCTCATAAATAATACAATCGTAAAATTTGCTCGCAAATGAGACTACACCGTCGTCTGTAATGTGATCAGGATCATCTCGCCGACAAACATTGGCGAATCGCCATGTCGGCGATACGCAAGGCTGTATACGGCTAGATAAGCCTATAAGACCACACAGTTCACTGAATAGGGGTATCCAGTGTTTACCAACAAGGTCCGGTTGCTCCGCCCACTGGTGGGCAGAAACCATAGAAACCATTGTTGTCTATTAATAGACGCCAATGGCAGAAACAGATTTCTTGCTGGTGGGCATAGATCAGCGACCATAGAGAGATTGTTCTGGATACTCCTATAGGATTGAAGTGGAAGAATTTTGCAGTCGATGCACATATTAAGCATTTAGTATCACTTAAATAAAAAATACATAATAGAATATATTATTATCGGCGGATTTTGTATTCCGTCAATAACGTCACATGAATGCATTGCCTACTATTGTTGCTAAGACGGCCAGTCGCTGAAATAACAATGCACAGAATACTTACCAAGGAACGCTATGCATGTACACTAAGCGATACACCCCCCTAACCGCCCTCCCACATCCCCAATTTGAGACCAACACCCCAACCCCCCCACCCATTTCAGCTATGGGATGACCTTTTTTGCTTGTCAGACTTTTTGGCAGGGGACCCCCAAAGTTTACCAACACCCCACCCCCCCCAAATCGATAATCCTATAAATAACCCTGACTGTAACGTTGGTAAGAGAGCAAAAAAATTACACTAAATAATATAACTATTATATAGTGATACTATTTCCAGCTTTTATTGTTGTTGACGCTAGGTTAAGCTTCGAGTTCATCAAGGCAGATCTAAGTTGGGCACATCGACATCAGCATTGCTTTGAGTGCCGCCATAACCGAACGCGTCTTTAAATAGATACAACACACACACACACACACATACACACTCACACACACACACACGCACACACAACGCGTGTTGTTTGGTCTCGGCTTGCTGTACTGTGAAAAAAAAATTGTACCAAGAACAGCATTATTTCTTTAAAACAGGACTTGATTTATGTGTCGGCACGAAGGAAAGAAGAAGAAAAAACTTTGCTTGTAACGGCGGCGACGCTGACTTGTTTACAGAAGTAGAGAGCTGTTAATCCTGAACGTTGGTTTATTCCAAAGACTGCCTTTCGTCAGAACCAAAGTGTGCGCAACAATGCTTTTGTCAACAAGAAAAAAAACCCAACAAGAATGCAACAGTCTTCAAAATTAAGCAGAGAAAAAAGTGTCTGTGCTCAGATAAACGCTGAAATTGTAGCTTGTGCTATTTTTGCTCGTTTGACTGTCCTGAGCCGAACAGGGGCGTAGCCAGGAATTTGATTTGGTAGGGTATAAATATTTTGGGTGGGTATAAATCTGAACTATAACCCACATAAACCATATAAACCACATATAATGATATAACCACATGTAAATCACATAAAAAACTGTAAGTTAGACTGATTTGAGGGGTATATATACCGATATACCCCCCCCCCGTCGCTACGCCCCTGGAGCCGAACTGCCTATAAATATTATCATGATTATTATTTGTTCAGATAGATAAATATGATTGCTAGTTCTATTAAAATATAAATGCCTAAGAAAATGCTGATACATTTAGGACTATCACGCGAAATTCTAAAATTCTATACCGTTACCTCAGATATAACGGATTCGATTGTACAGGCCCGTTAAGTGCGTGATAACGAAGCTCTACTGTATATATTCTCATTGGACCGAGTCACCGCAAGATGGTATTCGATGTTAACCTTTTCTTCTGACATTTATTACACACAGTGTTTATTCTAGGCCTGTTTTGGGGGGAGAATCCCCCCGTTTTAAAATCCCCCCAAATTTGTATATGTTGGCTTGGGGATGGAAATTTTCCCCCAAAAAAGCGTGGAGAGACAAATCTTGCCCCCCGCCAAACATTTCAAAATCCCCCCAATGTCAAGGTGGCTAGAATAAACATTGATTACACACATGCGCGCACACAAACACACACACATACTGACCCAAGAACTGCAATTCTGTGCGACGTTCACGTATCATGGGGTGTGGTGGGGTCGGGCGGTGTGGATGGTTGGGGTGGAATGGGGAGGCGATGGGGATGTCGGGGTGGGGTCGGATGATGGGGATGTTGGGGTGGGGTCGAGATTAACGGGGTCTTACTTGTGACCGAGTTCGTGGGCGACGGTAAACGCCAGCGCCAGACCGGTGTCCTGGTTGACGTTGCAGCTGCGGTGCGGCTGGCACAGTCCGGACACCTGAGACAGGCCCAGGGTGCTGCACGGCTCCGACGAACGCGAACAGATGTCAAGTCTGCAACAACATCACCACTCGAATTGACGACGACGACGACGACGACGACGACGATGACGACGACGACGATGACGACGACGACGATGACGACGACGATGACGACGACGACGATGACGACGACGACGATGACGACGACGACGACGATGATGACGACGATGACGACGACGACGACGATGACGACGACGACGACACTCGCGGTGACAGTGACGACCAGTGTTTAATCTAGGCCGTTTCCGGGGCGGGAAATTGCCCTTTCCCCCCCACACGGAAATTTCAAATCCCCCCTGGAAATTTTGGCATACTACATGGACTAACAGCAGCCCCCTAGCAGAATTCCCCCCACGGCTTTGTCAGTTTCCCCTTCCCCCGGCCTTTTCAGTTCCCCTCCCCGTAGTCCAGGAGTCTAGATTAAACACTGGGTGACAGTGACGACGACTGTCGATGATGGATTTACGATCAATTATTGGGCGGATGACATTTTTCAAGAGAAAGCTAACGCCAAGAGGAAGGCAGAGAAACGCTTATGTAGGCTGCCTGCGAGGAGGAATTGAGTGGGTAAAGAATCAAAGTCAAAAAGTCAAAGTCCTTCCAGAGCCTCGCGGGCTCATAGGGCGGCGCTGACCTTCGTTGCTATAGCCCTCAGCCAGACGTACAATGCCACGGATACGGGGCTAGCGTATCGCGTAGCGTACCAGTTTGACTTGTCGCAGAGATTTTTTTACCACCGCTCCTCATTTTACCACCACGAAAAAGGCTGAGTCGACCTTTAGGGTTCCTGCGGGACTCGAACCCGCGACCTCCTGCTCCACTGTGCAACGTTGTCACCACTCTGCTAACTTCCCGCCCCGAGTAAAGAATAACATCGAATTAATAAGAGGATGTTAAGATCGAACAAAGTGGAAACCCATGGTCGCTAAAGTATAAATGCACAGCACCTTAAGAAGAAGAAGAAGAAGAAGAAGAAGAAGAAGAAGAAGAAGAAGAACAACAACAACAACAACAACAACAACAACAAGAACAAGAACAAGAAGAACAAGAAGAACAAGAACAAGAACAAGATGAACAAGAACAAGAACAAGATGAACAAGAACAAGAACAAGATGAACAAGAACAAAACAAGAAGAACAAGAACAAGAAGAACAAGAACAAGAAGACGATGGTTGTAGATTCGTGGCCGCTGTTCGATTAGAGGGAAGAATTATCATATAGGAACAAGACCAGTAAGATGGAGAGACCTTATGCGTTTCACAACAATTTTGTTGATAAGCGTTAAAAATATTATGAGTTTACCGTCGCTTACCGAGAACAAAAGTCGCTTAGCAACGGGTTGTGTAGGCCGTACAGTGCACGGGCGGAGGCCGGGAGGGGGGGAGGGGGCTCTTGACATCGAGTAGAGTTTTTTTACTTTTAAAATATTCTGAATGTAGTTTTAAAAATTTGCAAAGAATATGGGCCTAACTACAGCGTACACTCTCATATGACTCCGTCGTTCAATAATTTAATAATAATAGTTATTATTATTATTATTATTATTATTATTATTATTATTATTATTATTATTATTATTATTATAAAAAGGCGTGCGAACAAGCAAGATATGTGAGTATCACAAAATTATCCAGAGCTTTTTGTTTGTAATCGAAAGAGTTTCCATGGGCCCTCCACAAAATCTCTGCACAAGCCCCCCCCCCCCCCAAAAAAGAAAACCTTGCTACGCCACTGAAGAACAAGGACCTGTAAAATAGATCTAGTGAGCTGGAACCGCCCATTCCAGCTGTACTTGGCACTTGCCAACCTCCCTGGTCGTCCCAGGTGCAACAGGGAGTACAGTGTAGACTCAGTGGCGGCTCTAGGATTTGGCAAGTGGGGGCCGTTGGGGTGGCAACTTATAATCATGGGGAGCCAACCATTTGTTGTTTAATGTATGTAGCATTAAGTATAGGTCCCAACTGGAGGGGCCACTGGGGGGGCAGGCACTCAAGGCACTCAATAGGGGCACGGGCCCCCTGCCCCCCTCCCGGTGGAGCCGCCACTGTGTAGACTATGCACAGTATACCTGGTCATTAGAATTGCTACGTCGTGGTGATTTGGATGGGAGTCGTCCTTCTGGTTGATGGTGTTCTGCCACTTGCAGAAGCTCCCCAGTGTGAGGTCGGCGTGTGTCTGGACATGAAGCTCTTTCTGCGAACAGAGACGCAAGTTTACCGCAATGATATATCAGATAAAGGAAGGTAATTTCAGAGTTTTGCATGCTGGTCGGATAGGGGAGAAATTCTCCCTTCAAAAATCCTAGATTTCCTCCCCCCCAAGAAAAATAGCAGTAATTTAGGAGTTAAGGTAATTTCTCACAAAGTTCCTACCCCTAACTGCCATAAATTCTCCCCCCCCCAACCCCCATGGCAGAGGAAAGTGTATTCGTAACGCTGGGTTCGGTTCTGGGCAGAGTTATTTCTAGGATTATCAATTTAGGGGTGTTACTATATTCTGGGGTGCCCTGCCGAAAAAATCTGACAAGCAAAAAAGTCATCCGGCTTTCAGATGGGGAGGCGGCGGGTGGGGGTTAGAGGTGTAAAAATATCCCTGGTGCTGGAGGACAGGAATTGTTCTCATTCCAGCTTCAGTGTTAGAACGTAGAATATTTGCTGTTGAGCAGCTCGTCAGAAGAGTGGGGGCGGGTGGGGGGAGCGGGAAAGAATCTGCAATTGTTTCAGTTTGCTAAATAAGAGTGAACCACTGGGGGGAAGCCAGTAGGCGCTGACAAGGGGTTTATTCCTCTTTCTCCTCCCCCACTGTGCAATACAAATTGCTATTGAGCATAGAATCATCAATCAACCAACCAATCAGTCAGTCAGTCAGTCAATCAATCAACAAACTTCTACGTCATAATGCCCAGGGCACCAGCAGATGGCGCACCAAGATCCAAATCGAGAGAGACGTTAAGACGGAAAGAAGACAAAGGACAAAAAGTTAAGCAACATAAGCAGTCGAAAACAATTACGAATTATGTAATTTAAATAAAAAACTCTTCTCAAGTCGACCCTAAAGTCGGTCGAAATACCGGCGAATTTCAAAGGTCAATGGGTCAGCGTAACAATGAGGACACTTTGACCCGTATTTCGATATGGTCGCGTATCAGGGCGATTTGTAAAAGCGTTACGCAGACCTTAATCGCGTATATATGTTACAGTCAAAGTGTGAAATCAGGCAATGTTGACATTGCCTGAAACTTTTAGGAAATGTCGACATAAGCCGTTTCACTCGGGCACTGTCGACATTGACTGAAATGTTTAGGCATTGTTTAACAATGCCTGAAATTTGCTCAAATTTTATACACACATTTCCTGAAATCTTTATCTGTGATGGAATAGCATAATAAGTAACATAAAACAGTTCTGAAACCTTAATAAGTGCCAACAACTTTAATAGGTTCAAATGAAATTAAAAAAAAACAGGCAGTTATAGAAAAAAGTTATACACAACTGTAAAAACTTCAAATGCAATAAAGGAATGAATTCCAAAAAACTTTATAAGGTTCTAACGCAATAAAGAAAAAGCAGTCATATAAAACAGTTCTATACAACATTAATGAAGTCAACTAAAACTTTATAAGGTTCTAATGCAATAAAGGAAAAAGCAGTCATATAAAACGGGCTAAAATTTAACAGTTCTTATTGCAGCAACTTAAACTTGAATGGCAACGACTATTGCATTTCAGTTTAGCTTTGAAACATCTACAACGATTTGTTTCACACTTTTTGAACCCTTACAATTGCATTTTGCAAAACCTTGACCGCCACTCTTTGATTCGTACTGAACAGCAGCCCTCAATAAAATCTCGCTGTGTGCCATGACATCATCTTCATTTAGCAGTATCTGGGTGCACAAATCAAATTGATTTCTTGCATACCGGCCTTGTAGAACACCAGCTCTAACAGCTATACAATACATGTCGTTGCAGTTACGATCAAGAATGACACCCATGATATTACGAGGGTCGCCACGTCCTCGATCAACTAATGGAACAGGGACGGTAACATTGTCACCAGGATTTCCAGCTGCAAATTCTATTCTACTACGCAAAACCATTCGTTTAGCTTGCTTCACTAAACCTTCTCGAGCCCTCTTGCGATGAGACTGTATACTATCATGCAGGTGATCTATGAAATCTGATGCTTGCTGGTTACTAGTGGTTTCCGCTGGTTCTTCAACCGTTGTAGCTCGCGATGAAGCTGTACTGTGACTGGCTGTGGTATGATCCGCAGCAGATGAATAAGCGTAAGCTGTTTCAGTGGTTGCAGCTGATTGTAGAAGCAGTCACAGACGTTCCAGCAGCCGGAACTGAAAATGACGTTGAACTGTGACAGGCGACACCTTGAAAAAGACTTCCCGCAGTTATTCACAGCTATAGGGATACAGCGAACAGCCCCCTCAGCCTTAATATGGTCCTGACAGCGAAGCCTCAGATCTTCTTAAGTCCAAGTTAAGCTTATTATGCTATTCCACCACAGATAAAGATTTCAGGAAATGTGTGTATAAAATTTGAGCAAATTTCAGGCATTGTTAAACAATGCCTAAACATTTCAGTCAATGTCGACAGTGCCCGAGTGAAACGGCTTATGTCGACATTTCCTAAAAGTTTCAGGCAATGTCAACATTGCCTGATTTCACACTTTGACTGTAACATATACACGAATAGTTGAACTTGAAGACACTATGCTATTGAGAATTAGGCATTTCAATACACTTTACCAAAGACAGTAACCGAGGGATATGGTCATACCAGATACGATTCAAACATTTACTAAATAAAAATAATATAATAATAATAATAATAATAATAATAATAATAATAAGGTTTTAGATGCATTAAAACCATCAGCGTCTAATCTTCGCCGAGCTAAATTCTAGACAGACAGACAGACAGACAGACAGACAGACAGACAGACAGATAGACATACAGACATACAAGTGATCTGACAAGGGTCCGTCCATAAAGAACGTCACTGGATGAGGAGGGTCTAAGAAAGTGTGACAGTCTGTGAGAGGGGAGGGTTAAGGACCACCATGACGTCACACCACCATGACGTCGCATCTTCAGCATAAATAAAACCTTAAATATATCTGATAGGAAGAATAGTAAAAGCATCTGAGAGAGGACTTTTATTGCTCGCTAGCATTTTTTTTACCGAAGTCATATAACATTTTAGGTCTCAATCACATGCGTTATCATTGCCGGAAGTTAAATATCTCTGTGTTCTGCTGCTGAAAATTGAACGAGAAATTCGAATATGCTAAATAGAAAACCTGCGTGACGTCATTTGTGGGCGCTTTAAAGAGGGCGGGTGTGGGATTCCGAGATTTGTGACGTACTTTAAGTGGGGCTAGATTTGTGGCAGGTTGTGACAGGGGAGGGGTCAAAAAATGTCAAAAATAGCGTCACGTGACTTACTCTATGCATGGACGGCTCCAATAGACATAGTGGCAACACAAGTGTTTATCTATTAATTAAAACTGTCTGAACATGAAACTGAGCCGAGTTCTCTCATTAATCAGATTTGGTTGTCAGCGCTTTTCGTAGTGTCAACAGTAACACAAGTGACAAGCATCCTGACAAGCAAAGCAATCAGTCCTTCAACTCTTCCTACTGAACTGTCTCTCCCACTCTCTCTCTCTCTCTCTCTCTCTCTCACACACACACACTCTGACTGACATACTAACTGTCTGACTTTCTCTCACAAACTCACATTCTCTCTGACTGACTGACTGACTGACTAGCTCTGCCTGTTTATCTGCCTGCTTGCCTGTCTGTCTCTTTGTTTGTCTCTTTGTCTCTTTCTCTTTGTTTGTTCGTGTGTCTGTCTGTCTGTCTGTCTGTCTGTCTGTCTGTCTGTCTGTCTGTCTGTCCGACCATCCAGGGAGGTATTGCTCTTTTCTTCCTTACTAATGGTCTCCATTGGCAATTAGTCTGTCCTAAATCTTCGACAGCTTGACAAAGCCTGACGGGTCTCGGAGACAAGAACGTAACAATAAATTCGCCTGCGTACGTTGCAGTAAACAAACGGCCGAGTGCAATCTAATCTAATCTAATCGATTTTAGTTCGGTTTGATTCCAAAAGGGTCTGTCCCTATCTCAAGGTAATCGCAACTCAGTTTGTAATAAGACGTATTAAGAAAAGCATAGGCTCTGACGCTCTGTGAATGTCAAAAAGGAGGTTTATCTCTGTCTCTGTATCTTTCTCTCTCTCTCTCTCTCTCTCTCTCTCTCTCTCTCTCTCTCTCTGTCTTTCTCTGTCCGTCTCTCTGTGTATCTCTCTGACTCTTTCTCGGTCTCTCGGTCTATCTCCCGGTTTCTTTTGGTCTCTCTCTCTCTCTCTCTCTCTCTCTCTCTCTCTCTCTCTCTCTCTCTCTGTCTTTCTCTCTGCCTCTCTTTCTGTCTCTGTCTGTCTGTCTCTGTATCTCTATCTCTCTGTCTGTGTCTGTCTCTATCTATATATATATATATATATCTGTCTGTCTCTCTGTCTGTCTGTCTGTCTCTCTCTCTCTCTCTCTCTCTCTCTCTCTCTCTCTCTCTCACACACACACACACACACACACACACACACACACACACACACACATATATATATATATATCGAGAGAGACAGACAGACAGACAGATATATATGTCTTTCTCTCTCCCTCTCTCTGTCTCCCTCTCTCTGTCTGTCTATCTGGCTCCCCCCCCCCGATAATAATTTATGCTAGGTCCTCTGATGCTCATGCACAAGTTAGAAATGACGCGACAGTAAACATAACCGAAATTCTCCGTCTCACTGGAACCAGCGATTGAGACGTAAAGACGGCGACGATTCGAACTATGCACTCGAAAGAAGTTCTTAAATTCAAACTCGAGTCATCGATGACGTAGGTCTGACGTAGATTCTCAGTTTTTGAACTCTTAGAATGTTTAAAAAAGATAGGGTGTATTCGTGTTATTGCTTTGATTGTATATTCTGCAGAAGTCGATATACTAGCGGCCCTAACTATTAAATAATTATAATGTCCACTATGGCCAGGGTATAAGCGAGTAAGTAACATCTCGTGGATTTATATGTCGCTTTGGAAAGCAGCACAACAGTAGCTGCTTATTCTTAGGCGCTCAGCCTTTCTTGAAATAGCCTATGGGGAAGGTATATTATCAGCCAGGCAATGGTCAACATTCGAAGGGCAGTGAGGCTATAGGTTGTTACAGCTATGAAGGAAATAATTTCAGAAAAAGGAAGGATTTAAGCTTAGACCTGAAGACTTCATCCATCCATCCATCCATACATACATACATACATACATAGGTCTATACACCCACACATCCATGCATCCATTTATCATTCCATCCATCCACCTATCCATCCATCCATCCAAATGCTGATAGAGGTAACTCGTTAATTACTACTTCCTGACCACTGAAAACAATATTATAGCCTATCACGCACAGACAAGCTACAAGTAAGAAACTGCTAGGCCTATAATGATGATATATAGTTACAATGATAGCTCCTCCATGACCTACATAATACTCAGGACAGTGACCTGTACGAACATTATGGTGCGGCTCAACAAAGTGATCGAAGACGCCATTAAAACATTTCGACACACTCTAAAAGTTCATAAGACGTATTCGACAAACATAATAAAAAAGACTCAACGCATGTTGAGAGAGAGAGAGAGAGGATAGCATTGAATCCTACACATAATAATACATAACATACCTCGTCCTGCTCGAGAAACATTATACGAACCAGCTTGACGTCCACTGCATTACCGATTGTTGCATCATGATACATGGTCGAAACCTACAATCAACACGATTGTCATTAATTTAATACCCCTTAAAACCGTGTATTTAACTGTAACTCAACGTAAAATGGACGGATATATCCGGGATCCCCAGTTAAGGAGTTAATTAATAACATATTCGCCCTTTTTTACATACTCTGTCGCGTATTAATTATTAATTAATGTGATATAGTAGCGCTATCATCATGATGAACGTAGCGCATCAGGTAATCTTCAGGATTTTAAAAGAGTCTATTGAAAGCAATCGAACGAGCCTGTTGAATTTGTCAACAACGTCTTTCACAGTGATGTATGCTGTCTTGTCTTGTCTCGTCTCCACAGAGTCTACGGGACTTCGGGGGAAAAAACGTTCGTTCGTTCGAGATTTTAAAATAATTTACATTCGCCGCTAACCATCCACTTCACGGCTAAACAACTTCCACTCTGAATGCTGCACAACCGCAGTAGTTTCGACCGGCAAAAACGTAACATGAGCAAATCTATAGATTGGGCGACCAAGAATCAGCAAACGGTGCTACCTTCTAAAGCGCTATACAAATTCACTAGATTTTACATGCTCGCTTAGATTTAAGAAACGTAGGGTTATTAGGCAATTGAATAATAATAATAATAATAATAATAATAATAATAATAATAATAATAATAATAATAATCGCATGTCTGTTAAAGTAGGAATGTAGCGGTGTGAACGCAACTTTAACCTTTAAATAAGTAAGTAAAGTAAAAGTAAAGTAAAATCTCGTGGATTTCTATAGCGCCTTGGTTGGCATCGCAACAGTAGCTGCTTATTCTTAGGCGCTGCATGCAGCAGTCGCGTGACGCTGCAGCATTTCGAAGTGCTTAAAAGCATATGTACAGTATGACAAAATAATTTGTATTTCTGCCGCAAAAACTAACAATAAAACAATAAAGGAGGTTGCCGACGTCTTTCTGAAAAAACTGTCAGGGCTGCGAATGTGAAAAATGTACACGATGAAATATTAAGAGCTTAGATCTTAACACCAAAAGCGGTCTTGTTATGAGGGACAGATAATTTCGGGGCCGCCTGTCAGAACTCAGCATTAATCAGTATTGTCTTCTTCCCACTTACATTAGCGTCGCCAGGAGGGGGGTCAAATGGAGGCAACTGCCCCCCAACCTGCCCCAGACCACCTATAGCAGATTCGCTCAAATCCGGTGAGAAAGTTTTTTGTGAAGGAAGGGGGGTAAGGAATCTGACACGCTAGCCCCCTTTTGCCCCCAACCAAAAATTACTGGCGATACCACTACACACTCACTCATGATGATGATGATGATGATGATGATGATGATGATGATAATGATGATGATGATGATGATGATGTTGATGATCATAATCACAATCATAATCATTATCATCATCATAATCATCAGCATCATCATCGGCATCATAATCATCACGTCGTCATCGTTATCGTTATCGTCATCATCATCATCATCATCATCATCATAAGCATTGTCATTGTCGTCGTCGTCGGCATCATCATAGTCGTCGTAATCACTGTCGTCGTCGTAACCACTGATATCTTTGTCGTCGTCGTCATCATCATCGACCCATGAGTCCATGGTATTGTATTAACTGGAATGATTACCATGTTCATGATGGTAAGGACGTAGTTTTCGATGTTGTCGTTGAGATGGTATTCCATCATGCTCCGGTCTATTACGACCAACGTTTCCACGAACTTTTCCTGGCTGATGGAGCGTCTTTGCCTCCTTCTACTCCTCTGGTTCCGTCTTCTTCCAGCCTTCCAGTCAGACTCTCGTTCACCTGGAGTCACCTGATCTTCTGCAAAGAATTTGGTTTAAAATTTCATAATTATTATCTTCGTCGGGTTTCTTGCGGCCAACATCATCCATCGTCGTCGTCGTCATCATCGCTGTTGTCATCATCATCATCATCATCATCGCTGTTGTCATCATCATCATCACAGCAATAAGTTTCGTTGACGTTAGCGTTGTTGCCGCTAAAATTATCGTTTCGTCGTTGTCATCATAATTCTTTGAGTCGTCGTCATCTCTGTCGTCTTCACTCTTCAATAGTCATTGTCATCCAGGGTTGCCAGATGTCCGACCTTTTAACCGGACTGTTCGATATTTTGCCTAGTTGTCCGGTGAAAAAAATTGAGGCAATACCGGACATGCACAATTGCACATGATGCACGTACCCGGTATTTTCTTGCAAGTTACCAAACTATAGCAAGCAAGTCATTCCCAGCCTAGTACAATGCCCCTCTAAATAATCATATCATCTGTTTGGGTAACCATAATCCTAAATGTGTATTATCAAGCAGTCTAAAGCAGGGTTTCTCAAACGTATTAGAATCGTGTCCCACTTCAGCAACCCTAATCATAGCATGTAATATCGAAAAATTCATTAGGCCATCTGGCGAACGCTAGTTGAAAAGAATATTCTTTGTTTTTAGATAAATAGCAAAACGAAAGCTCTAATTCAATTTGAATCAAAACTTGGCGAATATATTAGGCAAAATTATTCATACTTTTGCCCAAAATAAGACAAATGGATAGAAATAGAATTTGAAATTTTTTGAAAATTATCTTATTAAAAATTTTGCCAGGAACATACCTTTTTTACGCGTCTTAAAAATCCTATAAGTATGGCAAAATCGCTTAACCGCTAGGTTGAAACAGATGCACTTAGAGATTCCCTATTGTTAGTGGAGTTTCAGAGCAAAATGGTCTGAATGCGCTTTCCTTGCGTTATTGCGAAATAAGATTAATTTTTAAAAGGTACCGGTATTGTCAGTTGCAGTGCATACTGTCAAGGACCTGCATTGACTCAAATGCTATTGGCTCGCTTGATCTATTGACTACATGGAAGAGATTTAGTGACATGCAATTTTTAAGTATATTTTATATAATCGGAAAAAAAATATTAATAAAAGCAACCGAGTCCAGTAAATAAATACAAAGTCATGGAACAGTGTCTTTTATTACTTTATTGTAGGTGGTACAGTTTACATATATTTGAAAGAGACAATAGCAATTTTGCTTTATTAACAGTGTAGGCCTATATTATTTGAGGCATTAGAGACTAGAGTGGTCTATTCAAAAGGGTAAAATTTTGAGAAACCCGATTTGAAGTTTGGCATGAGCTTGTAAAATCACCAAGTTACAGGTTATTAACTGTGACCAAATATATAGGCCTAATAGAAATTTGTCCCTGTGGTCCACCTTGTTACGTTTGCATTTTTGCCACTTACGTTTTCATACGGTCCATTCTAATTTTTGTGGAGTCAGTTAGAGTGGCTCAATTTTCAATTTCCAGAGGTGAATTTCCCCCTTTAGATTTTAAATGAATAGTTTTAACACGAGTCTGCTTTGGTGATAGCCAACACCACAACTGGGAAGCTGGGAAGAGGTGTAGGGGCAGAGGTCGTCTGTCGCTAACTCTGGGGGGGAGAGGGAGGAAAATCCCTGTCGGAGAAGGTAAGTGACTGAAACGTAAGTCCGGACACTTTGCAAACAAAGACTGGAATTCATCCGACAAAGATCAAGTTCCGCAAACAGTCATCATAACCTGTTTAACCACATAACTTGACCGTTATCTCTTCTGCACATTGTAATAAATGCGTCTATCGAATGATATCTAGCGTTTAATAACCTTCCTTACCCCCACTCAGGTGTGCCTTATCCAAGGACTTCTTAATAGCAACTTAAATGTCCGTGCGTAATCCTTAATTACGAGGTATATATATATATATATATATATATATATATATATATATATATGTATGTATGTCCGTGCCTTATTTAATCGGGTAGGAGTCGATTAGAGATGGATCATTACAGCGAGGAATCTGGAAAGATTTGGGATCGGAGACCGACGTAGTGAAAAGGGAATGAGGTATGCCAGCCCCGGGTCTTGAAGCAGATTGCGAAGATGGTTTGCAAACGCGTTTGGCATTGCACGTCAAAACAACGCCTCCAGTAGATAGATGGCTTATTCTCTGTCCAGTGTATATAAACTGTAGGCCTAAATACGTTTTTAAACAGCTTCTTCCCAGGACGGGCGAAACCCCAAATGCCATTACGAGGTTTATCGCCTTCAGGATTATTCATCGCATTAGACGCTTGACGTTTTAATCGAAATCGTAGCAAATGCGAAATGCATTCGGAAATCGTCTTCAGGGCAAACTCTGTCTCTCTCTCTCTCTCTCTCTCTCTCTCTCTCTCCCGCATTAGAGAATCAGATAGAAGCTGAAGGCGTTTAGGACTGTTTACCCTTTGATCAGTACGACGGTCGTTGTTATGACTTGTGTCGTCTACCTTGGAAACTACCACATGGGGAATTAATTTAATTGTTCACGTTCAGCAATGATCGATGTCGTCAACAATCAGTTCAGAACATATTCAGTCGTTAGTTAGTTGGTTGCTAAATTTCTACAGTCCGGGCGTATCTAGAACTCGACGAGAAGATATATAGTAATGGCTACGAATGTGAATGATTTCAAAATAGACCTCTGCACTATAAGATACTACATTAGAAGGGTACAACAGTGGTTCTCACACAGGACAAACCCTCATGAACCACTTTAAACCTTATTATTATTATTATTATTATTATTATTATTATCATCATCATCATCATCATCATCATTATTATTATTACTATTATTATTATTATTATTATTATTATTATTATTATTATTATTATTATTATTATTATTATTATTATCATCATCATCATTATTACTATTACTATTATCATCGTCGCCGTCATCATCATCATCTTCATTTGGCACCCATTAGAAAATTAAATGGGCAGGTTTACAAGTCATGAAATTTTATTGAAGATTAAAACTACAGATGCACTTTTCTTGCTTTAACTCGTGCGAATTTGTCCACGATGTGCTGCTCAAAGTCAGTTTTCTCGGTTTCTTCTCTTTCTACGGCCGCTGAGTAGAGAGCGCGATCGCAGAGAGTTTTTGGCATCCCCTTCAAATGGCGCCCAGGGCATCTACCCCTCCTATCTGCTCTACTCTAGGCAAGCCACTGTCCACGGTAGTAGCAGTAGACTACGGTTTCAAACGTTGCTCAAAACTGCTAAAGCTTAAATCGAACGCCTGAGATCAGATAAATGGTCAACTTAACAGGAATGTGAGGCATAATTCAGGAGAACATATGGGGGTTTATTTAACCACACAGACGGTGTTTTATCCAGACTTCAGGCCTTTGGGGGAAATTGAGGATTTTGGGGGGGGGGAATCGACTTGGTTGGAGGGGAAAAGACACAGTTCACTGCAAAATTTGTGTAAGTGCTGGGATTTTTTTGGGAGGGGGAGTTTGAGCTTTTTTCAGGAGGGGGAATCTCCCCTCCTAACAGGCCTGTATAAAACACTGCAAACTCATATAAAATTATAAATTATCATTATAAAAGTCAGTATCAAATCAACATTCAAAGAACAGCAGTCACGCTGGACAGAAGGCCGAACATTTGAAAAGTTCAGGTATTCTACTTTTCCTGCTTACCTGTGACACCGCACAGCCCCTTCTGCCTGTCTTGCGCTGCATCGGAATGGTGGATGGGGGTTGGAAGTAGATGCGGAGGCAGAGCGGAACGCCGGTAGATGAGATGGGGATGACCGACGGACGAAGAGCCATTGTAATTCTTAACCGGTTCAATGAAATAATCCCTTTGTCCAGTGTGTATGTAGCCGTGCTAAAAGATGAAATAGGCATTCAGTGTACAGATATGCCGACAAGTTATTTATTAACACGGGTTGTCTTGCTCCCCCAAAACAACAACAACAACAACAACAATAATAATAATCTATCATATTAAAATCGTTATCTGTATGTCTGTTACCTTCAAGCGTTCTGATTGGTTGACTATTGCTAGACGGTTTAGACCGTTTAGTCCTTACGTCGCGATGCGTTGGTGGGCGAGCGTTGACTATTGGTAGACGGTTTAGACCGTTTAGTCCTTACGTCGCGATGCGTTGGTGGACGATGTTCGAAGACGACGTTGCTATTGGTAACAATTGTTCGTAGAATCGTAGTTTAACACGGTCGGCTGGGCGTGCGACGACGTTGCTATTGGTAACAATTGTTCGCAGCCTCAGGTAGTTGTGCGTACACAAAAAAATACGTGTACAGCGTCACACATGGCCACAGTTGCGTGATTTTAACGTACATAGGCCTAATTATTAAGTGGCGCTGAGCTTGGCTAGGTGGCGATCATTGAAATGTTGT
The DNA here is from genome assembly GCA_018105865.1 of Metaphire vulgaris. NCBI lineage: Eukaryota > Metazoa > Annelida > Clitellata > Crassiclitellata > Megascolecidae > Metaphire > Metaphire vulgaris. Next base: position 13,586,802 of record CM030846.1, read on the forward strand.
TCAGCATGAATTCAATGATTGGGTATTAGGTATAGGTATTGGATTAGTATTATCCTGCACTGCGAGCGAAGCGAGCGCGAGCGAAGCGAGCATCTTTCTAGTAATAATAATAATAATAATAATAATAATAATAATAATAATCTTTATTCGTGACAGGGACAGCATCAACATAGTACACAAACAAGGAATAATAATAATAATAATAATAATGGAGAGAGATCATTTACACGCGGTAACCCTATCTTGTGGAACTCTCTTCCTGATCACGTCACCACGGCTGATACTCCGGAACACTTCATCAAGAGCTTAAAAACGCATCTGTTTGGGTTGGGGTATAGTTGAGATGTTAAAGCGCTTTTGTTGTGGGCCTCAGCCTTGTTACAGCGCTATAGAAATCGTCCAAGAATGAATGAATGAATGAATAATAATAATAATAATAATAATAATATAATAATAATAATAATAATAATAATAATAATAATAATAATATTAATCTCTATTCATGACAGGCACAACATCATCATAGTACACAAACAAGGAATAATAATAATAATAATAATAATAATAATAATAATAATAATATTATTATTATTATTATTATTATTATTATTATTATTATTATTAATACTGACAGGGTTTAGAGTGGTTCAGTAGGACCTGTCCTGTGTGAGAACTCCTATGTTCCCATTCATTCACTTTAAGATCGTGCAGTGTAATCTCATTCTTTGCCCTTTTGTCCCCCTTAATTTCCACGTGCCGCTTTGAAATTGAGGAGTGGAGCACGAAGTACCCCCCCCCCCAACCGATTTCCCGAATCCGCATATGTCCCACAGGCCATGTCCTATAGTTATACGTCCCTAGATTTCATGTATTGCGCAACGTACCCATATCACCATATCTTATAACACCGAGTAATTAATTTAATCTGCCATTGTGTTTTTGCAGCACTTGAGGGTCGCATCAGTCAATAACAGTCAGTCCTAAGTGATCGTTCAAAACTCAACGACCATTTCGTATGATGTTTTTAACTGGTCAATTCAGTCATAGATCTAAACATGAAAGCGATTGAACGCGCATCTTCAAAGCATGAAAACTACTCTTTTAAACCCCCGCCCCCGACCCCGACCCCAATCGAGTAGTCAAGACAATGATTGCTGGATTACTGTTGCAGTTGAATATGATGACCGTTTTCAGACTCATGGACTTGGTGCGAGCGTTCGACGCTGCTAACTTAAAAACTTCGACTTTACGTTTCTCTTCTCCATTAATAAGAGAGACTTTTCTAAAAGAAAGATCACAACGCTCAAAAAACGTCCGCGACTCACAACAACGAGTGCCATCATACGCACACAGTCTACGTCCACTTGAGACTAATCGTTGTTTGTTCTCGGCACGGTCAAAGCATCACGTAGCCGTTACGTGACTTCATGTTTGCATTCGTTAATTTTAACTATTATTATTGTGCTCTTGGAACTGAAAATCTGCGATTCACCTTCGAAACGCCTCCGCTTTGATCTTCTGCAAAAGGAATCAGGTCGAAAAAAATGAAGTAGAACTTAATTAAAGAACAGATCGTAGACTATAAGGGACAGAAACGTACAGTCGTTAATTATAATATATAATATAATTTAATATAACAAGCTTTAAAGTGGTTCAGTAGGGACTGCCCTGTGTGAGAACCATTTGACTCATTACTAGATGGCGCCTGTGTATGTGTGTGAAATCAAGAAACATTTGACGATTGCGTCCTAAATTTAATCAGAATTTTGGATTAACCCCTTAACCGTGTATTTAACTGTAACTCAATGTAAAATGGACGGATATATCCGAGATCCCCAGTTAGGGGGTTAAGCGAGCGACGGGAACCAACAGTGTCAAAGTCTATTTGCAGGTGTTTAAGGTTAGGGATATTCAACGATCGACGATAAGGACTATTGGCAATCCAAAGGTTAAAGTTAAGAAGGTCAATTTCAACTGGTCAAGACCGGTAAAACTTGTGGACGTTTGAAGAAAAAAAACACGGTTCCTTTGACAATCAAAGAAGATTGACTTCATCTGCATTGACCGAGTTGACGAATGAACGGCAGATTGAGTGGACAGATGATTGAATGGATGGATGGCTGCGTGAATGAATGAATGAATGAATGATTGACAATCTGTTTGCCAGGCGACAACACGCGTCGCACTTACTAATGTATCGACATACCAGAGTTAAGTGAGCGATCTCTCTCTCTCTCTCTCTCTCTCTCTCTCTCTCTCTCTCTCTCTCTCTCTCTCTCTCTCTCTCTTATCAGCGCGACTATTAGTCAGCGCTACTGCTGCGCTTAGACGCGCTATTAGCGCTGGTCGTGAATGCGCTCTCCGCTGGTTTGTATGCGCTCGAAGACGCACGGGCGTCTATTGAAACACGGTCATTTGAAGCATCAACAATACGCGTGCCGTTATTAATATGGCCAATGTGGCGCTTGCATGCTAATCGAAAGGACTCGACGAATTGGCAAACTTTTTAACTTTTGCGATCGACTTTAAGACTGCGACAATAGCGCGTCAGCTCTGATCTTTGCAAAGTCAGCAATCGGACATCGCAGCTTAATGGCCTATTGCTCCAATAATAATAATAATAATAATAATAATAATAATAATAATAATAATAATAGTTGCTCAGTTGCTTAGCAGTTACTCAGCAGTTCAGTTACTACTACTACTACTACTACTACTACTACTACTACTACTACTACTACTACTACTACTACTACTACTACTACTACTACTACTAATAATAATAATAACTATAATAATAACTTAATAACTTAGCTCAATAACTTAATAATAATAACTTAATAAGGACTTAATAGTGGCTTAATAATATTAAGTTATTATTATTAAGTTATTATTAGAGCTAAGCTATTAAGTTATTATTAAGAACTGAATATTAGCTTAATAATAATGAATTAATAATAATGAATTAATTAAGCACTGTGTTGTTTTCTGTTTGCTTCGTTTTTTTATCTGTGTTTTGCCTATTTACCTTCTTTGGTTGTAGCAAATGCGAAATAAAGATAGGCCTATATAATAATAACAACAAAAAACAATAATAATAATAATAACAATAATTAATAATACAATTATCAATCATAATAATTGTATTTTTATGTGGCTTTGCACTATAATAATAAATAATGCTAGAAAGTAACAATCTAATAGACCTATGTTTAAAAAAACACTATCAGCCCTAAAGTCGTCTATCGAAGCTTCTGCTTGTCACAATAATGTCTTATACTTATGAATCCAATTAACAATTTAGCGTATGTTTCCAATATTTCTCTCGTTTGAAGTCTCAAAAACTACATTTTTTTTCTTACTGGCCCTAAACGCCAAAGCACTGAGTGTGCTGTCAGCCGAAGCAGATCAGAGAGAGACGACGAACTGAATGAAAACTACGTCTGATTATATGGATAACATTGGGAACCTGGCGCGGAGATAAGCTTCGTTTCGACGAAAAACGTAATGAACTCGACTATATGGTATACAAATGGCGTTCAAAGTCCGCTTGACTCAATAGCTCATAACCAACGAATGATTTACAACAGACTCAACAGTACTGTTTTGGGATGGTTAGTGAGATGACACCTAAGGGGCTGTCCATTAATTATGTCAACATTTTTTGAGCAATTTTTGACCCGCCTTGTCAACAACTGTCAACTTTCAGTTACCCCCCATAATTAAGTCAAAAACTTTTGACCCCAGATCAATGACAGGTCCCAATAACAAGGTTAATATTTTTTGCGATGATGACCATTTTTCCCTTTTTTTGTCAAAATGGGATGGTTATGACCTTTTTTGCCATGCTTTTTTCCATTATAATAAGTAGTATTCCATGAAATTTCCTAGTTTTTGATTATTTGTAAAAAGTGAAATTGTTGACGTCAACTTCTCTTGACCCCACCCCTCCCCCTGTCAGAAACTGTCAAACTTTTTCAAACCCCCTCCCCCTAAATTGTTGACGTAATTAATGGACAGCCCCTAACGTGAATACCTGTAACGCGACAGGTGCGCGTCTGGCAATATACCGGTACTCGTACCAGCGACAGTTGACATTATCATTATGTCTGCGTACGTGTAGACATACGGTGCTTCTCTCTCTCTCTCTCTGTCTCTCTCTCTCTGTCTCTCTCTCTGTCTCTCTCTCTGTCTCTCTCTCTGTCTCTCTCTCTGTCTCTCTCTCTCTGTCTCTCTCTGTCTGTCTCTCTGCCAATGTCGCCGCTTGACCAGTAAAAAAGACAAGTTCTCGCGACAGAGGTTAATGATGACCGTACTCTTATAGGCACTCTCATCAAACAAGATTCGTTACTAGTTGTCATTGGCGTAGCTAGGTTCTGGAATAGTGCAGTACCAAGATCATTACGGGTCGACATTTCCAGATCTGACGAGGCCCACTAGGGCAGAGTTTCCCAAATTTTAGGATCTGCGACCCGCTTGAGTGGCTTCGTAAGATGCCGCGACCCTGTAAACTTATTGTAAACTAATATTGGATAAAACACTAATCATTTTAATATAAGTCGTGTATTGAGGATTTCAGGCATATAAATTTCTTAAAACCTAAGCCTCCTTGCAACTTTCAAGGCTTGTGACATTGTGGTATTGGTTAGAAAAAAATAATACACTTTTGAATCTAGTTTCGCGCTACCCCGCGACCCACCAGGCCGAGCCCTGCGACCCACTTTTGGGTTGCGACCCACATTTCGATAAACACTTTACTAGCGGAGCTGGGGAGCGTCGTGAGCCCCACCCACCAAAGGATCTGTCCGGTATTCAATTCCTCTCAAGCGACTGATTTTTCCTCAAAGACCAGCTCCACTGTTTTCCAGTTTGGCTGCTTTCTCCATTACTGAACTTAAACTTAAAACTTAGCATGATTTAAAGTGGCTTAGGAGGCATTACTGCCTGTGTGAAAGCCACTAGGGTGGCACTAACGGGGCTTGAACCCCAGTGTTTATTCTAGGCCTGTTTTGGGGGAATTACCCCCAAAGTTAGAAAACTCCCCCCATTTTTATATACTGCATTGGGTGATGGAAATCCCTCCAAAGTGTGACGAGAAGGGGTTTTTTATATTTGGAAGAAGGATAGAAGAAAGATAAGGAAGGACATGATGACCTTTTTTTGCTTGTCACCACATCGGAGAGAGCAGCATGTACTATCTGGATGACCTTTTTTGCTTGTCACCATTTTCGGACACCCAGATCTTCCTCCCCCCAACATTGAAAAATCCCCCCTCCCAGAATGTCAAGGTGGCTAGAATAAACACTGTTGAACCCGCTCCGCCAGTCTGACGCTTTAGCGCATGGTCTTGTTCCAGACGAATGAAAAAGAACCACGCATGTTTCAATAGAATTCTAACGCTGAATGTATTAATCATCGAGCGAGATGCTTGATTATATACAGGAAAAACTTAAAGCGCAGAATTTCCCCGCAGCTCTCTCTTAAGCATATCCAAAAAGGCGGGTTAAGATCTAAAGTAATAGGCCTATATAGACTTGACGTCGTCCATTGAGCTTCTTTTTATCAAACGGTCGAATTACCGGTAGACAGTAATATCAAAGTCTCCCAATACATTCACTCAGACGCACACACACACAAACACACACAAACACACAAACACACGCGAAATACTACGTTAATACCAATACTAAAGTTGTTTGCTTTGTCTAGCAAGAGCACTTGAGTTCGACCGTGTTAAATTCAAACAGCTATACTGCATACAGTAGTACTTGGCGTCGACTCACCAATCCGTCGCAGGTTGCCAAGGCAACCGTGGAATCGGAACGACCTCTGACCTTGCCGGCAAAGTGACACCTGTTGCGCGCGACCCGTTCGAAACGGGTGTCTCCGTGCCACCCCTCCCCTCCGCCGTTCAACGTTCCTCCTCCTTCTCCTTCTCTTCTCCGTCTCCTTCTTTCGACTACCAGGCCCGGTGCAAAGAGCCGATCGTTTGGAAATAACTCCAGGTGGAGTTCCGCTCCGTCCACGGTCACGCTGTAGTGCACGGCGTCGAGGTCAAGGTCGGGGTCGTCGGGGTCAAGGTCGCCGGAAACGTCCCTCGGCTCCCGGCGTCGTCGTCGTCGTCGTTGCGTTTCCGGTGTCCGACTGTGACTGACCAGGTGCGAAAGGTGTCTTCCGTTCCTTTGCACCCGAACGGGCGTGACGATTTCGTAGGAGGCGAGCGAGCGGGAAAAGTCACCTGCAACAGCATTTATATAGCGCACAACGTTGCAACGCACCTGTTCGTATACATTCGACCGGCTGTCTGAGAAAGAAGTCGCCGGGCATCAAAAAAGATTTAGTGACGTGTAATTAGGCTGACCGTTGATGACAGTGGCGTAGCCAAGAGGGGTGTGGGGGTTAAAACCCCACCTTGGCTGCCGAACAAAAAATTCATGCGTTTCCATGCATTTTTTATATTCGGACGCGATGTTGGGTGTGAAACCCCCCTTGGCTGGGTGCTGACCGAAAAATATTCTAAGTACTATAGAATGAATGCAACTGTGTGAGAAAGTCGACGACCCTTTTTTGCTTGTCAGCCACAACAAGAGGAAAAGAGGAAAAAAGAAAAAATAGAAGAAGAAAATATGAGAATAACCTTTTTTGCTTCTCAAAATTTTTTGAAGTTGGTTACGATCGACACCAAAACCCCCCTTCCGGAAATCCTGGCTACGCCACTGGTTGATGATGATGACGACAACGACGACGATGATGACGACGACGACGACGATGATGATGACGATGATGGCCGTAACGTAGATGTTCGAAGGGCATAAATTGGGGGGTGGGGTTATATTGTTATATATATAATATATGTTATATATAATATATATATTATATGTTATCTATAACATATATATATATGTATATATTATATGTTATGTATAATTGTATATGTTATAAGTGTATATGTTATATATATATATACTGCATTGTTTATTCTGATTTGGGGGTGGGGGTATATATACCAATATATCCCCGTCGCTACGCCCCTGGTTATGACAAAAACGATTGCGGCAACATTTACAACAATGCCGATGACGAATGTGAACGTGAAAATAAGGTATCACAATTACACTGAGAACTATGATAAGCGACAATAAAATGATGATGACGACGACAACGACGACAACAACGACAATGATGATGGTGATGATAATGATGATGATGATGTTGATGATGATGATGACGACGATGATGATGATGATGACGATGATGATGATGATGATAATGATGATGACGACGACGATGATGATGATGATGATGATGATGATGTTTTCAGCTCTCACCTTGCCTCGTGTCGTGAAATATCGAATCTTCGGTCGATGCATGGAACACCTCCATAATAAGAACAACCAAAGTTATCACAATTGTCGCTTCGACGCTTCCTCTGAACGCCCCGAATTTCAGAGAACAACAGTCACCCGATAAACAACCGGCGCTCTTCATTCTCGAATATGTTCTATGTTTTTTTCTCTCTCTCTCTTTCTCTCTCTCCCTCAGTCGCTGCAATTCTGTCGTTCAATTGAGGAACGATCGAGAAACGAAAAGAATATTATTCAGTCTACTCTCTTTCTCTCTCTCTCTCTCTCTCTCTCTCTCTCTCTCTCTCTCTCTCTCTCTCCCGACGACGAAGACCAGCCGTGTTAAGAAGAGGACTCCTCCGTTGTTTCAGCGCCCAGAGGATTAGGATAAATTTAAATGAACAGCGACCGATCGCTAACTACGGACACCGTCGTAGACGACGCTTCGTGGGCCGACGATTCTGCTGTGTAGTCGTTCGATTACTTATTATTCTGAGACGATACATCGTAGACGTTGTTGCTACGGTACTTTACGATACTTTACCGTCACCCTGTGGCAAAATCAAAACAGACAGACAGGATAGCGTCGTTCGATCCACAACAGAACGACCCGAGAAGTGGCGACGTTTTTATATTGGCGCCGCCGTTCTGGCCAAAGAAAGTCATCGCGGTGACCCGGGAGGGGGAACGGCGGAGGGGGTTGATAAGATAATTGACACCCTCCTCTTCCTCTTCTGCTTCTTCTGAAAAGCTCTTATCGGGTCAAACAGCCCCGCTAGCGGCTAGACCATCGACGACCCGCCATGAAAGCTCGAGATATCTTGACAGACAGACAGACGGACAGACAGACAGACAGACAGACACAGAAAGACACAGACAGACAGACAGACAGACATACAGACTGACTGACTGACAGGCAGACAAATGGGCAGACAGGCAGACAGATATAGACAGGCAGACAGATGGACAGACAGACAGACAGGTAGAAGCAGAGTGATTTGAGATTTTTAAACGAGAGCGACTCCAGGAAGTGTGAACCAAAACTTTAAAAGATAAATAAACTGCTAAAAGTCATGCGTAGGCCTATGACTGTCATTTTGTCAGCGATTGTAGGAAAAAATAAGTAAGATAGGAGGAGATGGAGGACAGGAGAACGAACGAATAACGGAAATCCGATGACGCAAAGAGTTCTTGGAGACGCTGACGAAGATCTAAATCTGGTTTTAAAAATTGTGCATGACTTTAGCGCTATATAAACGATCTTTAATGAGTTGTCAAGTCTATTAGTTGCTAATTTACGACTAAATTCGCTCAAATTACTGCTCCGTTTCAACCAACTTGTTAGTTATTATTGTCTACCTTTCGTGAGTCAGTTAAGTATGGACCATGTGATACCTAAATATTATAAGCACAGCTAAAATACATAAACTCTGAGTTATGTAAGAGATCAATCTATTTGATTTAAAAGAAAATCTTTTAAAATGGACGTTCCAACATCTCTAAAAATAAAGGCGTTGAACAAGGGCGTAGCGACCGAGGGGGTATATCGGTATATATACCCCCCCAAATCAGTCTACCTTAAAGTTTTTTATGCGATTTACATGTGGTTATATGTGGTTTATATGGTTTATGTGGTTTATAGTTAAGATTTATACCCACCCAAAATATTTATACCCTCCCAAACAAATTCCTCGCTACGCCCTTGGCGTTGAATCAGAATCGAGCTTGATCAGTAAGCGTGAAGTGTCTGGACTTAGGCCCTTCGAGCCCCTTGGGATCAGACACGGACGTGGGTCAGCTTTTTAAAATCGAACCAAACCGACCCGCATGATTCAGACCCAACCCAGCCAAACCCACCGTATTACAACACAATTTCTTAAAACATGGCCTATTTTCCGACCCAACCCAACCCACCATACAGAGACGTCATTTCACTGTTTTTCAGGGGGGCAAAACACTTTCGATCTGACAAGTTTGCGAAACAAGTTTGCGAAAAAGTTGACGACCTTTTTTGCTTGTCAGTCATTTGTTTTACGATTAGTTACTTCAGATTACTCGACATCAAGCACTCCTTTAGGGGCTGCTGACCTTTTTTGCTTTCCAGTGTACCTATTTAGCCAGCCAATTGGTATGTAAAAACTAAATAACACAAACATTGGCGAAACAATTTTTCCCTAAAAATCAGGGGGGGGGGGCAAATGCCCCCTTGCCTCCCCCCAAATGACGTCCTTGCCACCATAAGCATGAAAATGCCTGACCAACCCAACCCAACTCATGGGTGGACCCAACCCATGTCCATGTCTGGCCTGCAGAGGACCTTTCTCCTTTGCTGTTTCACGTACAGTGTAACTCACAGAAAAATTCAGACAAAATAAACTAACACTAGACTCCACAACCATGAAAATTTCACGAACTCCTCTACTTGGGAGAGACATCGATGACATAACCGAGCGATTTTGTTGGTACTAGCGTTAAATTAAGCTATTCAGTTTACCGTAAGTTCATTGGCATTTGCTTAGCTGAATCATGGAAGCCTTCCATGAGGCTGTCTTCCCACCCGCCCGCCCGCCCACCGCCCCCCGCCCCCCGTTGACTAAGAGAGTGTTTCTGTGGAAACGTGTCTTGGTGGTGCGGAATGACCGAAAGACTTGGGAGGTAAAAAAGTAGGTAAGTAAGTAAAGACGAAATTTCTATAGCGCTGTCAGACGAAAGCTTGGCGCAATGCATCAGCTTATTCGCGAGGTTAGCCGTAACAATTGAGGAAATCGTCCCCCGCTCGCATATCCATGAATTCTCAATGGGGGTTGGAAGCTGATAATTATTTCATTGGGTAAATGTGGATGTCGGGAAACCTAGCTGAAAGAACCATTTGGTAGGAAAAGAGGAAGAGGGGAGAAGAAAGAAGGGAGGCATAGAGAGAGAGAGAGAAGGGAGAGAGAGAGGGAGGGTGGGTGGGAGTACACAGACTCACAAAAAGAATGCAAAGGATATGGTTAGGGCTTAGAGAACGTGTGGCGATAGATAAATGAATGAATAGATGGATTGATAGATGGATGGATGGATGGATGAATGAATGAATGAATGGATGGATGGATGGATGGATGGATGGATGGATGGATGGTTTAATAGATGTAAAGATGTAGAGACAGACAGGGCCACCGAGAGGGGGTGCAGAGGGGCAAATGCCCAGTGGCCCGGCAATCTGTATGGGGTCAGGCCGGGTTAGGTTAAGGTAGGGGTGAAACGGTGACTGGCTCTATACACGATGAAAGGCAATGCTTATTGCGTGCTTGCGTGCATCATGTTGACGCTGACAAGAAGAAAAAGGTCGTCACCCCTTTTTGTTACTTGATCTACTCCTCCAAAGCCGTGAGCAAGTCAAAAAGGTCATCACCAGCTTTTAAACTTTCTAGGGGTCTGCGACTATTCTACCCAGGGGCCCGGAATTGCCCGGAATTTCCCTCGGCGGCCCTGTTGACAGATAATAATACGAAGACGCAGAAAAATAAAAAAGGTCATTTAGTTGAGCATTATTAATAATTATCTGACAAAATGACGTTCCGGTGTGACCTTTAACCCGGAAGAAGATGAAGACTAGACCACAGGGTGTCCTGCTAGACGCGTCTATTCGTCAGACGGAGTGTGCGGTCTGTCTGACTTTCCCCGTGATACCCTATCTAGCTATACCAGCTTATCGCATGGGCCTTTCGTGCGCGTGTCCTGTATTTGGCAAATGTTTTATTTCTGGCATCGAAGTCTCTAAGCCTAATAGGGCTGTGAAAGACAGACAGCGTGGTGACAAACGTGTTTTTCCGCAACGTAGAAATCTCATATGCCCACATTTTGCGTTTTTGAATTCCGAAAGATAAAAGCAGTGGCGGTTCCAGGATTTCTTCGGGGGTGGGGGATGAAATGAATTCATAGGAAGTTGGTGGGCGGATGAAAATAGATGGGAAAAATCGATAAACTTTACCCTTAGAAGGCTGGCAAAAGGGAATTTATCCATAATTTTACTAAACTTTTACCGTGTAAAATAGGTTGACAAGCAAAAAAGGTCATCCGCAGTTTTCCCCGTACGTTTTCTAGACTTTTACCCACAAATAGGTTTCGCAAGAAAAAAATGTAAGTCCGGTGGAGTGGGGGATGCATCCCCACTCATCCCCCACGTGGAACCGCCACTGCATAAAAGTGCGAACAGCCGGACAGCATAGTTACAGTATAGTGGAGCTTCACTGTAGAGTTTTGCTATTCTATATTATTTGGGCTAATAATCCAGGGTTAAACTCGTTACGTGGGCTTCCTGAGGGAGGTCCAAGGTGATGCGATTGCACCACCCTGGAAAAATTGTGAAGGTATGAAAAATGTAAAATTACTTGTTTCTTTCGTCACATGACCCTGTTTTGCAGCCCCTGGAAAAATTCCTGAAGACGCCCATGACTCGTTAAAACACTAGTCACACCGCCAAACATCCATCCAAGCATTGACTGCTAGTTGTTTAGAAGCTAGGAACTTCTAGAGACCGTGATGCAAGTCTTAATATAGGAGGCTGCAACAGTATAGGAACTCTCTCGACTCTACAATAGCATCAGAGCCATTACTAGGGAATTTCAATGGGACTGATTACTAGCAATTCACTTGAAATTAATGTCAGATCGGACAGATTAGATAAAAAGAAACGGAGAGAGAAAGAGACAGACCGAGACAGAGATAGACAAGCAGACAGAAAAGTATATAGAGAGCGAGAGAAAGAGAGAGAGACAGACAGACAAACAGACAGAGAGACAGAGAGAGACACACAGAGAGAGAGAGAGACAGAGACACACACACAAAGAGAGAGAGAGACAGAGAGAGACAGAGACAGAGATAGAGACATCAGAGACAGACAGCCAGACAGACAGCCAGACAGACTGCCAGCCTGACTGACTGACTGACTGACTGACTGACTGACTGACTGACTGTGACAGAGAAGGAAAGAGAGCATCTAGGCATCTGTGCTTCTCTGTCGATTCAAATCGCGGCGCTGTGCGTATCAGACTTCCGTTGACATTTCAATATTTATCGGAAAGGCCAATAACACTAATTCGTAATAATTAACAATTAATAATTACTTGCAGAACGTCTACAGAATGTCGCCGATAGCGCTTGGTTGGTTGGTTGGTTGGCTGGCAGCGGTGCTCTGTGCAGATGTCATCGACAGTCGCAGAATTAGTCTCTGTTTATAGTAATTATCAGATATCTATCTGTACTATACCCAAGTGGATCTAGGAATACCGTCTCCATTGCAAATAAATTCTACGTGGCAGCACATTTTGCGCATTAAGATATTAACTGACGCTAATCACGTATACGCCGCCAAATAACTCACTAAATAGCTCAATAAATAACTCCGGACAGTCACCGCGGACCTATCTTCGTTGCTAATTCGAACCCAAACACTGGCATTGCTCTCTCTCTCTCTCTCTGTCTGTCTGTCTGTCTCTCTCTGCTTCCGCTCTTAGGAAACTAATCTAGGTCAAGTAGGAAGTCTCTATTTTAACTAATCGGTCATATTGTAAATGGGGTGGGGTGGAGGTGGGGGATCCGAGGTCAAGGCCCCTGTTTTCCTACGAATCATCTCAGACGAATGTCGTCGCGCTAAACATTGTCGAATCGACTCATTCATTACAACCACCGTCACCAGGGGCGTGTCTATAGGGTGTTGGACACCCATAGCAGGGGAAGGGGGAATCTAATCACCGGGTCGACTAATCTTTATTTAGCAAATCATGACGCTTTTGACGCAAGACGGATGCACTTTTCTTGCTTTGACTGATGCGAATTGGTCGGTGATCACGTGCTCAAAGTCAGTTTTCTCGGTTTCTTCTCTTTCTCGGTGATGTTGACAAGGACCGACCCCCCTTCCCCAAGAACGAGGACAAGGACGAGAACCGACCCCAAGGACGAGGACAAGGACGAGAACCGACCCCAAGGACGAGGACAAGGACGAGAACCTACCCCCAAGCACAAGGACCACAAAGACTGACTTCCAAGGACAAGGACGCTAAGCAGAACAAGATCGCATAGTTTGGGGAGTCCCCTTCATGTGGACACCAGGGCATCTGCCCTACCTGCCATACCCTAGATACGCCACTGCCTGTCATCAAGATCACAATTATAAGTATCATTAAGCAAATTCACGATTACCGGAGGTCCTGCGAGTCTTACGACCATATGCAAATAAGAGTCAATTTTATAAGCTGGCAGTAATCTGCTTGAACGACAAATATAGATGATACGGTTTTGAGCAGTGTTTTATCCAGACTCCAGACCCGTTGATGGGCAAATGACTTTGCTTGATGGGAAGAGACATAGTTCAATGCAGAAATTTGCGTCAGTGCTGAATTTTTTTTTGGGGGGGGAGGGGGGTGTCGGATTTTGAGGGGTTTTTTTGGGGAGGGTAGGCGGGATCTCCCCCTAACAGGTCTGGATAAAATACTGGGTTTTGAGAGCGAACATTTTAAGAGGTCTTTACTCTTGTCTGGCGCCTTATTTCTAAAACTTCAACACTCACGTACGACGCCTGGCGAATGTCCAGGGCGATAGCGCAGGGTCTTCAACATGCGATTTTGGCCACCTACCCCAAAATCCTCAGTTTAAATTCAATGAAAAATACTCAATGCTTTTTCCAACACACATAACACATATGGTTACTTCAGTGGCGTAAACAGGTCTCCGGAATAGGGGAGGGGGGGATCGACAGCACAAAACGTTATAGGCCGAAACGTGTTCGCACTGTCACGTATTCTCTTAGATAGTGCTACCTATCCCCCACAAAAATTATGAACGGATTTGCTCACATCTCACAACAGTTCCAGCCAAAATAGGGGGGCCCAGGCTCTCCGTACCCCTCCCACTCGTGGCTACGCCAATGGATTGCCTCACCGCACGAAAATTGAGAAGGACAAAGAGGCAGTTACGATGCTCAATAAAGCTGGCGATCAAACATAATGGTCAGCATGGTTGCCATATCCACCCCTCTCGAAATCCAATTTGAAATACCATCGTGATCTTGGGTCTGGAAAGCCGAGTAGCGACAAACTAGTGGAGTGGCAAAATTGATTCAAATCTATTGTCGCTATCACTTTATACGCGATTGGATATAATTTACATATGCTCAGGAGAACTTTTTTTTATTTATTAAGATCGCTGTTCGAGCAATGCGTCGCAATAGGCTACTATACATTAGGGCGATTAGGCCTAAGCGTTGACACCTGTGAGCATCGCTTGTAAATTGTTTAATCAGATCTCCGGACTTCGTGAAACGTCCGCTGTGCATTCAGCCACTATGCACAATGCTACGCAATGAAAAACTATAGCGCATTTCCTTAACAGTGCCCACAACAACAACAACAACAACAACAACAACTACTACTACTACTACTACTACTACTACTACTACTACTACTACTAATAGGGGCGCTCATCCCCTCTGGCTACTGGGAGCAGCTTCCCATTCACTGTGTTACTATAACGTGATACCAAAACTCAGGGGGATTTTCCTCCCCCTTAGCTTTTTAGGAAGCATTTGCTTCCTTTCTCCCATCTGTGGGCGCCCCTGACTACTACTACTACTACTACTACTACTACTACTACTACTACTACTACTACTACTACTACTACTACTACTACTACTACTACTACTACTACTACTACTACTACTACTACTACTACTACTACTACTACTACTACTACTACTACTACTACTACTACTACTACTACTATTACTACTACTACTACTACTACTACTACGATTACGACTATTACTACTACTACTACTTCTACTACTACTACGACTACGACTATTACTACTACTACTACTACTACTACTACTACTACGATTACGACTATTACTACTACTACTACTTCTACTACTACTACGACTACGACTATTACTACTACTACTACTTCTACTATTATCACCACGACGAGAGTGAAGAAATACTATTATTATCACGACGACGATGATGATGATGATGAAGACGTCGATGGCGATGAAGACGACGACGATGATGAAGACGACGACGATGATGAAGACGACGATGTTGATGATGATGATGACGACGATAACTTGTTTAGAGCACTATTTGCAATCCTACAGACGTTTCGTAGACACCGAGAATTATCCAGTGCTTCGGGCCGGAGTTGCTGGACTGCTGGACTGTTGGCCACTGGCATTTGGGATTCCAGCGTCGTCGGTGACCTTTCACCCCGACTGCCAGCCATGCCATTCGATGCTGATTCTGCCACTCTCTGATCGAGAGCGTATAGATGGCTGACGGTTGTTGCCTGCCTCAGAGACGTCCATGGGTTGGGTTAACCCATGGGTTGGGTTGGGTTGGTTTGGATTGGGTTGGGTTGGGTCAGACTTTTCCATATTAATGGTGGGTTGGGTTGGGTGGTCAGAAAATAGGTCATTTTATGGTGGGATGGGTTGAGTTGGTTGCTTGAGTAAGAAAATGAATCAAGTTTTCTTCGGTGATAGTGTCATGCAAAATTTCATATTTTTCATTTATTGGTCGTCAGAGTTACGCTATAATATTCAACGCCTTTCGATGGTTTCAACAAATTCTATGGTTTCAACCGTTTCCGTCTTATTGTGGTTATTCTTTATCTTAACTTTTACTTAAGCATTTATTGCCTCACTGCTTCACTAACTGCTGGTGATCCATTACTACTTAAGGAATAGTCATGTATGTATGAGTTGGGGTGGGTCAAGTAACCCCAGTGGCGTAGCCAGGATTTCCGGAGGGGGGATTGGTTTAGATCGTGACAAAACTTAGCAAAAATTTTCTTAGTTTTCTTTTTTAGAAGCTGACAAGCAAAAAAGGTCGTCACCTTGGTATCCTTTCTAGTTTTTTTCTATTTTCTATAACACTTAGATTTTTTTCGATCGGCAGCCAGCCAAGAGGGAGTTGACCCCCAAACTCGCGTCCAAAAATGAAAAATGCATGGAAAAGC
The DNA here is from genome assembly GCA_018105865.1 of Metaphire vulgaris. NCBI lineage: Eukaryota > Metazoa > Annelida > Clitellata > Crassiclitellata > Megascolecidae > Metaphire > Metaphire vulgaris. The sequence continues at coordinate 13,603,142 of CM030846.1, forward strand.
ATGGAAAAATTTGTCCCGTCGGCAGCCAAGGGGGGTTTTAAGTTTTAACCCCAAACCCTCCCTTGGCTACGCCACTGAGTAACCCAGTTATTTTCACTCGTTGGGTTTGAATAGTGATGGGTTGGGTTAGGTTCTAAAAAATGAACCCATGTCCATATCTGCTTCCACCCCAGTGGCCACGCCAACAATTACATTACGTTACATTGCACACTGTATACTTACACTTCGTCACTCTCGTCTGGACCGGACCGGACCGGACCGGACCGGGCGGTATCGCAGACCTGCGCAGGTAAGCAGCAAACCGGTCTCCGACCAGAAGGTAAATACGGTCACGATAGCGCACACCTGGATAGATTCATCAATGCCCCGGCCGGGTATTGAATGCGGACGGAAAGACCGGCGATACTTTGCCGACCTCTGCCCGTTGAATCAAGATGGAGAGATTATTCCGTGCGCTGCATACGATATATATATATATATATATATATATATATATATATATATATATATATATATACGATCTCCCGTATACAGAGCGATCCTGCGGGTGGTCCTTCCGGTCTGTTTGCTGCCAACCTGAATCTCAAATACCAAACGCGAACGAAAACACCGCTGAACAAACTGTCCGCCGTCGGGTACTGTATACCTATACAAGTACCCTCCGTACTCGAGCTTCAAAGAAAGTACGATCGGCGCGCTGCATAAACGCATTTCCGTGCGTCGCAAAGGGGGAATTTACTGCGATCGATGCACGCTAAATCTTCAATCCGTATTTATATGGAAATCCTACCATCGAAACATTGATTGGGAGCATGGGCGCCGACAGAAATTTTTCCAGGAGGGGGGGGGCAAAACACAACGGTCGCGGTTACGCCAAATAAATTTCTCCACGGGGCGGGCAAACGCATTTTAATACAATAGTCACGGTTAATATTTTAGCAAGGTGTTCAGATTTCAATGTGAAATATTGGTATTTGCATTTTCTCGGGGAGGGGGGATGGGCAAATGCCCCCTCTTGCCCTAATGTGATGGCGTCCATGATTGGGAATCGCAGGGATTGAAGTTCCGAGGAATTTCCATTTGGTGGAAACTTATGCTTGTTGTGTTAAACACAGACCGTGGAGCCAATATTTTATTTTATTTGGAATGTACCACCTTTGCCAGATAATTATCACCGTAGATGCCTAGTACAGTATATATTAATATTATTATATCTCTCTTGGGCATTCATGCGATGCATCAGGCAGACGCAAAGCGCTACATAATATTTGAATGTTTATAAAGTCTGTTTTTTGCATGCGTTGTAAAGGCATGTACCTACAAAGACTTACATATTGATCATTATTGCTAAAGAACCGTCATATTTGGCCGTTTTTCTAGATTTAACACATTTCCGTCACTGCTTTGCTAAGTTTTAAGGATTAAAATAACTTTAAGCAACTTTTAAAGCAGATTTTTTGAGTTTCAAACCGTTTTTGTTCGTCCTCTGACTAGACTTTGTGGTTGTTTTTAATTCAGAGTAACAATAACAGGGTTTAGAATGGTAGAATAGGACCTGCCCTGTGTGAGAACCACTATGTCCCACCCGGGCATTCTTTCACATTATGGCTCTTACTGTGTCGTTTCATTCTCTGGTATTCCCCTTGTCTTCTTATCTTCGAGTATACAAAATTTGTATACTCAGCAAAAACAGCAAAAACAGCAAAAACAGCATAAACAGCATAAACAGCAAAAACAGCATAAATCAATGTCTCACATATATTTAATATATGTGAGACATTGATTTATGCTGTTTATTATAAATTATATAGATATCGTAATACAACACTGTACAGATACGTTGTTTAACCCTTTAACTGGGTATTTAACTTTAACTCAATGTAAAATGAACGGATATATCCGGGGTCCCCAGTTAAGGGGTTAAGACAACTCTGTAGATTTCAAAAGGCGATGCATAATGATTTAATCGATTCTTGTTTGCTCCAAGGCAGCACAATACCGATTTAGCTCTTCAGTGGGCGCTCAGTTTGGCAAACTTTAGCATGTTTGCCAGTCGGCCTAAATATGTCGTTTTACATAAGTGACTAATGACTGTGCACGGCTGAGTTTATTAGTCTTTATACAGGTGGGCGCCTAGAATATCTGGCGCTCATGGCAGGGGGGGGGTGGGGGCACATTGAATTAGCAGGTTAACAAATCGTTTATTAACAAATCATGACGTTTTTTTACACAGAACTGACTGATTTTGGATGTTGACGTGGCTTTGAAAAGATATTTAGATATTTGATATATCCCGACACAAGCATCTTGGCTTACTTTGGGTCATGGGTCAAAGGTTCGATGGGTCAAGTGTGTCATGGGTCAATTTTAACGACTTATTGTCATTTCCAATATATATATATATATATATATATATATATATATATATATATATTATTAATTTAATTTTATCGTCCGTTTCAAACACAGGTGTTCATCGGGGACGATGTATATATATATATATATATATATATATGAAGATATGTATATTATATATATATATATATAATGAATCATGGGGATATTTAGCTGTGAAAGTTTATTTTGATGACTGTAATATAGAAGGACAAACTACTACTCACACGCCACAAACTTTTCGACCTCCACCCAGAGATCGCCCTCGACCAGTGGAAGAATGGTCTAACCCCCAAACCTCTCAGCCAAATTTAGAATTGCCCAACTATTGGCGTCATCTGCGAATCACGTGACAGAGACGTCGGCGGATTAAAACCCCGAATAAATCCTCAGCCGAGATCGATCAATCATGCAAAGATCGCGCGCTCTCAAACGAAATCGATAAATCACGCAGAATTAAACAGACATCGCGGATAGCGTTGACTCCAATCCACCGACAACAACGAGCGATGAATTTCATTCTGAAGAAGGAATTCTTCTTCTTCTTCTTCGCTGCGCAGATAGATTTGATTTGATCGTGGATTGCGGAGCAAGTCGTAGAGAGTCTTCGTTTCTGTGCCACGTGGTGACACAGAATTCGGATTTTTCTTTCAGTGACTGTTTAAACTATACCGCAATCTCATGACCACAATTTTCAATCTTAAACGACCACAGATTCGTGCTATCGTTATAATGGCGCCAAAGAAGTCTCTTTCATTGACAGAAGAAGAAGAAGAAGAAGAAGAAGAAGAAGAAGAAATAAGAAGAATAAGAACAAGAAGAGGAAGAAGAAGAAGAAGAAGAAGAGGAAGAAGGAAGAAGAAGAAAAAGAAGAAGAAAGAAGAGGAAGAGGGAGAAGAAGAAGAAGAAGAAGAAGAAGAAGAAGAAGAAGAAGAAAGAAGAAGAAAAAGAAGCGGGAGAGAAAGAGGAAGAGGAAGAGGAAGAAGAAGGAAAAAAGAGGAAGAAGAGGACGAAGAAGAACAAGAAGAAGAGGAGGAGGAGGAAGAGGAAGAGGAGGAGGAGGAGGAGGAGGAGGAAGAAGAACACTTGTCCACTTGTAAGTCGCCGAGTTTTTCATCTACAAACGTCGTCATTGGACAAGACTTGTGTCTGTAGATCTACGCATAGAAACGAAGAGCCTGTGCAACCGCTGACTGAAGTGGATTATACGCGTAGAAGCCATTATGCAACAGCAGCAGCAACAGCTACAGCAGCAGCAGCAACACGAATTGCTATCAGCACCGGCGCTGGGTAGCCTGCTGGTCGCTGCACCGCGTTGGGCTGGCGACGGGAAGAACTCGAGGCGAAATAGAAGAGACGTTTAGTTGTTGCTTTTTGGTCGAATGCTGCTGCTGCTGTTGCTGCTGCTGCAAGCCTGTCATGTATTCGGGAATGACACCGCCGAAGAAGTCGTGACGCCTACGTGACGAGTCTTCGCTCTCTCTCTCTCTCTCTCTCTCTCTCCGGCGGAATCCGTCAATCCTATACCTGACCGACCGCCAAATGGATGGCGTGTGCTTCATCTGTGCGGCTTTCTTGGCAACTCGCTTGACTGAAGGTAAGTAAGTAAGCCACTCTTGTGGGGGTGGGGTGGGTGGTGGTGGGGGGAGACACGTCACCGCTGTCATTTTCTTCTCGTAAAATGACAATTATTGTCAATTATTAACTGGGCATGAAGTTTTACAACTCTTCTGCGGACTCCAAATCAAATTCAGCGGCAAATATTTTTTTGTGCATTTATTTTTATTTTTGTTAAAACCTCGAGAAAACTGTTGTTTTTCTACACGAAAAACAGATTTCACGTTGACATCGACATCAAACCATAGATGTAAAAACAGAAATATTAAAAGAAAAAAAATGAAAAACATTAAAAAAACATTGGCCTCTATTACACTCCTTTATTTACCTTCCATCTACGCGTCACATTCTACATATTATATTGAAATAATAATTATTGCCTGACTTGAATATGTGATCCCTTGCTACATTAGTTCTGCAGCATCACCAAGAAGATGAGCCCGAATTCGCTCAGAATGAAATGATAGCAAAATTCGAGAATGCTCAGGACTAGGAAATTGATATAACTTGATATGCAGGAAGTAAGATAAAAAAAGCATAAGGAACTAAAAAACATTAAAAACCATGTTTTAAAGAAAATAAAAAACATGAAAAACGTTTTTAACGTCTATGCATCAAACTAACTTAAGCAATGATTTTTTCCTCAAGAACTACAATAACTAACGTAGAGAGAAATATTGATTGAAAATTACATCATCGAGGAAACGTTCCAGCATAGAAATTTCCTTCTGCTTTTAACTTTCTGGCCTCGGCTAGATCCCTTTAATCTTGAACCTGAAAGTTAAAACTCACACAACAGGGAAAATGCGTCTTAGAAATCAAGAGAATCAGAATGAATATGCGTTTTTGAGAAAGAATGGCTACAGTCAAGCTTCAACCAGACCTTTAAAGAAATATACAGTACAGTAGAACTTCGCTAAAACGTACTTAGCGGGTCTGTAAAATTCAGCGCGTTATACGATCCGAGGTACGTTGTATCCAATGCCATTCAATACGATAGCGCATCACACGGGGTGGGGGTGGGGGACCCAGAGGCTTAGCTACCATATAGCAAGAATAGGCAAGGCATTAGGGACCAGAAGAACTGGGGCCCTTTTTGACCACCAATATAAAAAAAAGAAAGTAAATAATAACAAAAGTAAATAATTAAAAACACATTAAAAATCAGTCTTAATCAGACAATTGTGGTAGGTATTAAATATGACAGCGCTACAAAAACAAAGCCGTTTTACAGTTTTCATTTTCCGGAATCCGGTGACAGACGATGCGTTATTATTATTAATTAATAAGTGTTAACATTTTTAAGCCTTAGTGCACTGTTCGTCATGTTGTGACCTTTTAAGTTGAAGGGGCCCATTAATAATTTTTGCACTAGGGCCTAAAAATCCTAGCTACGCCACTGATGGGGTACCGTGCATTGCGGTACGTTATAACCGAGCCAGTTATAACGAAGCTCTACTGTAACACTACAGACAATAATTAATTATTATTATAGCGACAGTGAAATACGACGTACGCAAAATCAGCCGAGTCGGCTTCTATAGCGCCGTCTCGACAATGCCTAAAGCGTCATGCTGTGAAAGCACAGGCGTCATCACGAAGGTAGGTGATCGTAAACGAAGTGTGCGGTCCGTTATAATTGCCCTGCGGCAACACTGCAATAATTAGTCTTATTAAGATGCGGTTGATTATATGTTGTCATTCCTGGCAACCAAGTCATCTCAACGAACAACGATTTTTTTGGTTGCGTGACAATTTCTGTTTGAAATGAAACATTGTCGAAGTTTCCCGACGTTGTTCGGTGGCAACGTGCCTCTAGTCACTCCTTCCCCCCACCAAAGAGAACACACCTTGAAAATCAAAGTATTTGTTCTATTTTTTTAAAAACTCCTATTCGTTGTGCAATTTTGACAAATACGCATACGTCTAGTATACAGGGTGGCGCAAAAAACGGACTATATATTAAATGCAAACCTAAATGTGGCTAGTCCAGAGATGTCCATGGGTTGGGTTAACCCATGGGTTGGGTTGGGTTGGGTCAGACTTTTCCATATTAATGGTGGGTTGGGTTGGGTTGGGTGAGAAAATAAGTCATGGTTGTACTGTATTACGGTGGGTTGGGTTGGGTCAAGTAACACTACTACCGGCATGGGTTGGGTTGGAAAATCTGTGGGTTGGGTTGGATTGGGTTCTTAAAAATGGACCCATGGACAACTCTGGGCTAGTCCGTTTTTTTGCGCCACCCTGTAATTTCACGAATCAGAAGGTCTGCGTCAGATGCATATATCTGCAGAACGACCTTTTCGGTAAGCAAGTAAGTAAGTCGACGAGATTTCTATAGCGCTTCCCAAAGCCTGGCGCAGTGCACCAGCCTATTCACGAACGCTCAATCTGGAGCAAAGCGACGATCCGCAATCCCTCGCAATCCGCGGTTGTCAGGGTTGTAGACCCAGGCAGGCAGTGCCCACTATGCCAGCGGTTTCCAATCTTTTTAAAAATCGAACCCCCTAGCAAAAATTAGAATTTCTTGCTTATCTCCTGGGCCAGTGGTGTGCAGAGGCGGGGGTGGCCTCAGGCATCCATCAGACGGGGGGCATGAAATTATGGGGTCAAGTATAGGTAGGTGCTATATAAATTGCGCATTTTAAGAAGAAAAAAGAAAGAAAGTTTTTGTTTGATCTGACGTTTTTCCTTTCGTAAATGTTTTTTCACTTAAAAATCGGCAAAAAATTTTGAAATAAGTACTTTAAATGCATTTGATGTATTTTGTATTTTGCATTTTATAGTCACTGAGAAAGTATTTTGTATTTTATATTTTAAATACATTTCAGAAGTATTTTGTGTATTTGAAGTACAATTTACAGTCGAAATACTTTTCTGTACTTTTATTAAAAAGTAAGCAACTGCCAACTAATCACACCACTAATTAAATTTAACCGGGGACTTCCTTATTTTAAAAACAGATCTTTTATTATTATATATTATTATTATCTTTCATTATTATATTATTACTATTATCTTTCATTATTATATATTCTATGCTTTCGCTGAATTAATTGAATTTACAAACTAGTGTCGCGTGGCGAAGTCAGCAAAGTTTCAGCAATGTCGGTTATTCTAGATGGCACACACATAGCTATAAAACGCCAAGATGGGGACAAATTTGTGACTAGCCTACATGTCTAGAGTGTATACCAGTAAATTGTATGTTGGTGCTGACAACTGACTTTAACTGGGTAGGTCCAATTAATCGTCATTACCAATTTAATCAATGTATTTAATCTGACTGTACTAGCTGTCGCAGTAGAAAAAGAAATGTTCTTTCTGCAATTTATGCTGTTACTGTAGTGTTGACAGTTGGGTGTAGACACTAGACAGGCACTGCTTTTGTAACAATGTTATTACACTCAGTGGCGTAGCCAGGATTTTCGGAAGGGGGATTTTGAAAAAAAATCGTCGATAACCGCCAAGGAGAGGGGTTTCACCCCAAAATCGCCAAAAATCGCCTAAAAAATAAAAATGCATGGAAATACATCAACAATTTTTTTTCGTCGTTCAAGAGGGGTTAACCCCTACCTCCCGTGGCTACGCCACTGATTACACTTGCCTTATTACACTTATTAAAGCGCTTGGAATTACACTGTAGAGACTATTAGGCCCTTTACGCTGCTGTCGATTGTCACGGGGACGTAAAAGTGTTTTGTATTTAAAATACATTTCTGAAAATGTATTTTGTATTTTGTATTTTGCTCTCCTCCTGGAAGTATGTGAGATAAATGATTTGAAATACATTTTTAAATTGGTATTTTGTATTTTGTATTTGAAGCACTTTAAAAAGGTATTTTATACAACACTGCCTGCCTGCCCTTGGCACATACATCTCCCTCCGTTGTTGTTGCCCCCCGCTCATTCACCGTTTTCCGCGCGTCTTTATTTTATAGATTTATAGGCTGACATAGCGAGAAAATGCGACGACCTTTCTTTAAAATATTTTGATAGAAAAGGGTGGGCCACTACATGGGTGCCCGCACATTGGAGCAAGAGGGGCACATGCCCCCTGGAAAATGTAAATACCAATATTTCACATTTAAATTTGAAAAACTTGCTAAGATATTAACCGTGACCATTGTGTTAACATGAGTTTTGCCCCCTCCTGGAAAAATTTGTGTGATGTAACTGCGACCATTGTGTTTTGCCCCTCCTGAAAAAATTTCTGCGGGCGCCCATGGGCCACTACATTTTAAATTTTGCAGTTGGGCCCGATACCGATGTATCATTTGTGCCGTGGTAAATCCGTCCCCACTGCTGACGATGCCAGAATCACTATTTCAGAGAGTTAATCACTGTTCCGGATAACTGCGAACAAGCAGTGCAGTTTTAGTGGAGTGCTACTTCAGCATTCGGAGTATTTCTGAATGGCGCCATATGAATGGTTCTTTACTTTACGGCTGGAGTTCTCTATACACGATCTGTTGGTTGATGTGTAAATAATTAGACTTCATTCTCGTCAAATCTAGGACTGCGATTTATGCTTTCTAAAGCCGGGCTGATGCCTGTTTGCGTCGAACAGACCCAACTCTGTGTCGACGGATTGATGTTATCCGGCGAGCCTTTGCCTTTTTTTGTATTCAAAGTGTCGCAATTGAATTTCGATGCTACTATAGATGTTCTACGAAGCTCGCTTACATACTGACTTTTTCAACGGCTTGCGAGACCATAAAAGAGACCATCAAAATGATTCGTATACAAGATACACATGCATAGAGAGAGAGAGAGAGAGAGAGAGAGAGAGAGAGAGAGAGAGAGAGAGTGAGAGAGAGACAGACAGACAGACAGACAGACAGAGACAGAGACAGACAGAGACAGAGACAGACAGACAGAGACAGACAGACAGAGAGAGACAGACAGAGAGAGAGAGAGACGATGTCAAACTGGGCGATAATTGCGGACGGTCACAGCGGGCGACCGCCGATTCGACGAAAACGAGGCTATACAGGACGTACAAAACCACGTGACACCACAACGCGTGATCTTCCATCCGTGCATGTTTAGCACAAAGAGTGCGAATTTCGGCGTTTATTGTGCACCAGCCTCCTATATGCGACCACTTCTAATCATGCGCTCTCGATGCGTTCCTCTATACAGACAATATTATTTGCCGAAGACGCCTCCTCCCTCATTCGTCGTCTTTGATAATGCACAGTGCATGGCACGAAAGTCTTGTTCCAAGACGCACGGAGCTAACAATTAATCGAGACGAATTATTCGCAAAAGCCACCGGAAAGTTTCAGTGAATTTAGAGCTAGAAGCTTTTCACTCGGCGCTCAGTTATGAGATCAGTTTGAAGCTTTCTTAGAGGTTTGTGTTATCTCGACAAAACAATGACGATGAACTTTTAGACTTTATAGTAGGATTCGGGTGGGGGGGGGTAATTAGCGGTGAGGGGTCATCCATAAATGACGTAACGCGACTTTGACAGTTCCCCTTCGTAGCGCGTCGTCACAAAAAGTCAGACCCCTAAAATATGACGTCACAACGCGCAAACCGCCCCCGTCTTTGGCGAAATATCTCGACAAGCAAAACAGGTCATCCTCAGCTTCCCCCTTGTACCTTTTTCCTTTTTCTTTTCTAAACGTGCTCATGTCATTGTTCAATATGGCAATAGCAATTATTGGCCAAAAAGCAAAAATGTTTTGGCACATTTTATTATAAGTTTAAAAATAACGAGAAAGTTACTTTTTTTTAATTGTACAATGTACATTTTTAAAAAAATTATTTACTATGTCAATTGACGTCACATTTTTCATTGAAGACTCCCGTCAATGTTAAAAAACACATATAACAAATGTTTGACCCCCCCGCCCCTAACTGCGTTACGTCATTTGTGGATGGCCCCTGACAAGTATGGGCTTGCAGAAGGGTCAGAATAAAACCTTGTCAGATGGTGTTAACTGCGGATTGTAGATGAAATTCTGGCGATGAGCCTGAGCATCTGTTTCATCAAGAAATTGATCAAAAGTGTGGCTTAGTCAACCTGTTGATGGCTCCAAGAATATATATATATCCGAGGAATATATATCACAATATATAAATATATATATATATATATATATATATATATATATTGCTGTAGACGTAAAAACTTTACATCGTTTTTCATAAGCTGATATAGTTCTTAATTCAAAAAATATCATTTGACAGTCTAAGGTTGTTTTTTGCAGATATTCGTCATTTTTTTTCTTTCCGCATTGTCAATTATTTGAGTCGGAATTCGTTTCAACAAGGATGGGTACTTCTTGTTTCTCTTCTATATGATTCCGAAGAACATTATTATTATTATTATTATTATTATTATTATTATTATTATTATTATTATTATTATTATTATTATTATTATTATTATTATTTTAACTTTTTTTGTCTTAAAAATTACATTTTTAAAGAAAGTAATTGCTATTTACCTTTGGTCTATAATTGAACAAAAATGGTTGGAAGTTGACCATAATTTCGAGTGTCGACTATTTTTTTAATATTGGTTCGAGCGAACTCTTTATGCATTACTACTTTACATTACCTATGCAAAATTGAGAAAATCGGTGCAATTTTAAAGTTAATTCATCTTATGCATGGCAACACCGCTCACTGTAAACATTTTGCGCTTCTGAGGCGATTCTTTAGAAGATGCGCTATAAAAATGCTATGTTGATACAGACAAAAAAGTTTAGATTAATTTATAGGAGGGCTAATCAGAGTTTTGTCCATTCATTCACATGTTTATTTATTGCAAGACAAGCATGATAAAGAAAAATACGTTCAGTATATAGGACGACACATTGATGCAGGAAACTTAACTAACCTATGCTAGAAAAGAATCTAAATTAAACTAATGTACACATTTTGAGTGACTAAATAATATGTTTATAATTTAACTAATTTTAGGGCTAATCAAGTTAAGTAATCAGCCAATTGCAAGACCAGCATGATCAGGTTGTTTATGATCATTGATGCAGGAAACGATTTGTAGAAAAGAGGAAGGGGATCCCCACTGCCCAACTGCATCCCCCTACTGCTACATCCCCCACCACTACATCCCTCCACTGCTACACTTCCTCAGCAACTACATCCCCCCAAGCTCGACATATTCCTCCCCTCCCCACTGCTCCAGGTCACAAATTGCACCTTGTTTATGATATATATGAGACCAAGAAAACTTGTACAGCGGTCAGAAATTGATTTCTTACGATACGTCGGTACAGGTGTCATTTGTAACGGAAGAAAGTAGGCGTATTAAAGAATGCCGATATCACATTTATCGACTCTGCCTTAGAGCATTGCAGGGTTTTTCATAGATCTAAGAATAAAAGAAGGTGACTTTAGTTATGGGCGGATTAAGGGAGTCAGTTTGAGGGAGACATTTTGTGTTCCATTCCCCATATTGCCCCCGACCACTCCATACGGATTGATGCAGGTTGTTAACATTATTATTATTATTATTATTATTATTATTATTATTATTATTATTATTAAGACAATTTATAGAGCGCAGTAAGCATAGTGAAGACAAAGTCAAAAGCGCTCAAAAGCGCTTAACAATGAACATTATAAGATAAATTAAACATATGCGTCTTAGGGCACTTGATAAACAGATCAGGGGAGGTCACAATTGTCACGTTCTTCGGCAGAGATTTCCACAGACTCGGATTGCCCCTCCGGAATGATCTGTCACCGAAGACAGCCGTCTTGGACGGAGGAGGAACCACCAATCGACGACAGTTGCTAGAGCGAAGCCGAGATCGCCCGTCAACCGCCGTAGACTTGACTTATAGAAAGGGGAACAAGAAGTCACCAGCGTTACATTAGTTAACGAATTTTTTTAAAACTAAAATTATTATATTTTCGTCAACTAAAACTGAAATTATTTACAAAACTAAAATATCACCGGGGACGACACTCGCTTATTTATTCATGAATTTAATATATAATGACTTTTCGACTTTTGCCAAGATGATGAGAAAATGTCAAACATTTTTGGGGCGCGTTTAGGTGATCGCGTGCCCTGTATTCCTTCAGATTATATCTTATATCTAGTTTAGAATTAATGATTGGAGTCTTCGAAGTGGCTTATGCAGCAGCATTAGGTCTTTGTTACCTTATGTCGAGATTATAACAAAGGCGATACCCGGATGTAAAAAAAACAATGGACTAAAAGACAGAGAGACAGTCCAAGCAGCGGAGGAATAAAGGACGAGAATCGGCGGTGAAGAGGCGCGGAGTGATTCAAGAGACGAGTAGAAATACACTTTATATCGTCGATCGATTCAAAAAGCTTTTCTTTCTTTCTATAATTATTATCCATGCGCTGTTTTAAGAGTGCATCGGTATCATAGTAAACGTGTCCACGTCGATAAAAAACATCGACCACCACCACCCACCACCCCCGCAAAGATTTTTGACCTCCACTGGGGGGGGGGGTCGTCGGTCGCGCAACACCCACAATTTCATTCTCCACCCAAGAGGGGAGTCGATCTCGACCAGTTGGGGGGGAGGCCACCAAAACCCCCGTAAATCACGTATAAAATTTGAGTCACTCGAAATCTTAGAGGATCAAGTAGAAACTTGTTTTTGAAATATATTTTCAGCTTCTGTTGCATAACAATTTTTCGTGTCTGCTTTGTCTGTTTGAAATGTTAAAGTAGAATAGGATAAAGCTGCTTTTCCTTCGTATCTATCTGATTTCTTCCAACTGAAAAGACATTTCATGCTACTCTCATTAAGCGGAAACCTCTCAACAAAGTAACAGCTAATGCCTATTAACTTTAATACGACGGTGTAGGCCTACTCGAGTGGCCCAAAATCGTTTTGGTTCTGCTCTGTGCGTTGGCGAGCATTTAAAGATTAGCATCTCAAATGCTCTTTCTCGTCTTCTCCTTCTCAGCGGTCGACGACAAAAGCTTCTTAAAAGTCAAAGGTAAAAGACCTTTTGGGCTCAGGTAACTAATCCCCGCAAACTTGAGAGAAGATTAGCGAAACAATAGGAGTGAGGTAATAATCGGATGTTGTTACTAGAGTCGAGACTGAGTGGGAACAGGGTTGTAGCTTTACAATATTACACCCGTTTACTTGTTTGAGCGGTTTGCAAGTTTTGCGCTCAGCTGTCACAGATTACAGGTTTCTTCTGCCGTGGCAGTTTATCGACTGACGTAATTTCTATGTCGTTGAGTGTGTCGACAAAGAAACAAGATCATATTCAATTTAAGTTTATGTTCGAAATGAAACGAAGATTTAAATTTAACAATTAAAATGACGAATAGCATAACTGACGTTCAGTGGCGGCTCCACCGGGGGGTCAGGAGGGGCCCGTGCCCCCTATTGAGTGCCTGCCCCCCCCCAGTGCCCCCCAGTTGGGACCCTATACTTAATGCTAAATACATTAAGCAACAAAGGGTTGGCCCCCATGATTAGAAGTTGCCACCCTAACGGCCCCCCACTTGCCAAATCCTAGAGCCGCCACTGCTGATGTTGTTAGGTTTCGACAATATCAAAAAGTTACTTTTTTACGAACAGATTGTACAGTGTTTAACCTTCAAAAAGTTACTCCCAGTTTGAAACTTATGGGGTCTGGGGGGTCAAATTAAAACATTTGCAGCCACAGGTGGAAGCCAAGCCCCCGTGTCCCCAAAACTTTGTATTTTAGGCTTATTACATTAACACAGGCCGTTCATCGCTTAGGCGTCGATAAATTGGTAAAACGCGAGTCTAGAGAAAGTAATGGCAACCTAGTCTAGATTAGAGGCGTAAGCCACCTGCGTCGCTGCTTGCCTAGGAAACGGAGATCAGCGCCAGAAACCCTACGCTCGTTAGAGTACAGGACTGCCTCTACCATTTACCTATATCAGTGGCGTAGCCAGGATTTTACGAAGGGGGAGGGGTTACGACCAACCATATCCCCGACTTCGAAAATCCTGATAAGCGAGAAAAAAGGTCGTCACTTATTATTCTGCTTGATTAAGTTAGTTATAATAATCACAGATATATGAGCTCGCGGGCGACCCCTATATTCATTTCCCCTTCTTTTTAAAAATTATTTTTGCTACCTAAAGCCCGATTTTGCACATATTCAATAAAATAATTATTGGTCGGCCAACCGAGGAAGGGAAGGGGTTAAACCCCAAACCCTCCTGGTTGCGCCACTGGCCTACGTTAACACTAGATTCATGTGTTGCAAGGATCTGATAAGACCGGTGCATTGCAAAAGGGCATATATATATATATATATATATATATATATATATATATATATATATTCTGTCACTGGTTTGATGTTGCATACAGCGGACTAATCCAGTCCACCAATCTTTCGAATCAGCACCGTCATTGGAGATTAGGATCTCGGGCATTTATGTAGCGCCCTGTTTTCTGCGACTTCCTGTCGACAACGCTTCATCAATTATATCGGAACAGTTTGAATAATACAACAATAGCGATTGATGGGAGAACAAACACCAACTGTATACACTACACTATTGTATATATACAATATTGTATACTATACAACTGTATACACTATACTATACATGATACAAATTCTTATCCCAAAGGCGTATAAACTATATACAGTTTGTGTATAAATGTATACAGCATTTACATAGCGCATGTACACATTTATTATATAATATATTTTGCTATATATATATACATGTATACTGTATATATGTATACATGATCGTTCGGTCTACTTGGCGCCCGTCAGAACACAGTGGTTAAGCAACGTCGAGCGCGGTTAGAACTTGGATGGGTGACCCTCCCGTGATCTGGTCGTGGTGCCGGCGGCCAACCAAGCCATTCATCGCTTAGGCGTCGATAAATTGGCAGCAGCGTTAATTAAGTAGGGAAGGTAAAACGCGGGTCTAGACAAAGCAATGGCAAACTATGGGTTACTGCGTCGCTGCTGGCCTAGTACACGGAGATCGGCGCTGGACCCTACGCTCGTTCGAGTAGGGGTCTAACTTTACATATATATATACATTATACATACTTATTATTATTTTCTGTACATGCCAATATACAATTGTCCACACGTACTGGCATGTATACTATGTATAGGCTACTTACATATGCTTACGTATTTATAATTTTTAAGCAATTTTTGCTTCCCTATAAGAATAAGTAGCGACAACTGTACTACTTTACAAAGCGCTATATAAATTTACGAGATTTTACTTACTTGCTTTTGTGTGTGTATGTTACAGTAATTGAGTAATGTAAACAACGCAGGCACGAATTTAATATAAATGTCTGTGCAGTGTGCACCCCGGGGTAGAATTGATGCATTCCATCGAAGTGCACGTATCCGTTGTTGTCAACTTGTCAATCATGCATGAGCAGGGCGCGATTTGCGAGGGGAGGGGGGGAAACTCCCCCTCCCCCACTGCCAAACTGCATCCCCTACTGCTACATCCCCACCACTACATCCCCCCACTGACTGCTACATTTTCCAACAACTACATCCCTCCAAGCTTGACATATCCCCCCCCACTGCTCCAGGTCACAAATCGCACCCTGTGTGTATGAGTCCGGTCTGTCTGCAGTATTCGTGCTAGAGATGACGACCTTTTGTAGCTGAGCAGATCTCCGAATGAATGACAAGCAAATTCGGAATTTGTTTTTTCGCGGCGTTCAGCTTTGAATTAT
>CM030846.1:13623843-13638843 GCA_018105865.1 Metaphire vulgaris
GGGAGCAGGTCATCGCCGCACAAAATTAATAACCTTCTAAACTTTTCAAGGGGGACCCGTCACTAATCTTAGAGGGGAGTCAAAATTTGTTGGCATAATATTATAGTGGGGGAGGTCACTGACAATTGACAGTTGTTGACTAGGGGAGTGAGAGGGGGGTCAAAAGTTGCCCAAAATTGTTGACATAATTAATGGATAGTCCCTGTACAAGATCCACAATTCCACATGTAGCTCTTTCTTATGAATAGACTGCACGACAGTACAGATGGCGATGTCTTTGATAATTTTTGACATACAAAGCGACGATTACTTAAAAATAGTACACTTACATACGTGCATATAAAAATATACACAGTATATATATATATATATATATATATATATATATATATATATATATATATATATGCACAATATACAACCTACAGGGTGGCGCAAAAAACAGGACTATATTAAATGCAAACCTAAATGTGATTAGTCCGGTTTTTTGCGCCACCCTGTATATATATATGTGTGTGTGTTTGCGTGAATTTTATGAGAATCATTAATTAAAACCACATACAGTATAGGTGTGTACATATATATCTAGACTGAAGTGAGACCCATAATCCCTTTGTCGTGTGTCGTGTACAAAATGGCGTCCAAGCCGTCGGACGTCAATAAATTTCACGATCGTCGGTAAACAAAACCAAATGAACGCCGATCCATCAAACGCCTCACTTCTAGACGCGGGAAAAAAACAGAAGACGAGACCCCCAACGACACCGGCAGAGAGGATAACGATACAAAGGAGAAGGAGGAGGAGGAGGAGGAGGAGGAGGAGGAGGAGGAGATGGCGAAACAAGACATCGAAAGGCGTCAGAGAAAATTCCAGAAAGACGTTCGGACGATGACTGTGGAACCAGTCTATACTCAAAAAAAGAGCGGGATATAAGTCACGTGTTTATCACATTTACCGATATAATACCGCCCGCCTGCCTGATTGATCGATCCTATCTGATAAGCAACGTGCAGCGAGTCTTACATGCCAAAACCTAATGGCGGGCAAAAGTGACAAAAATTCTGGGAGTCGACCCTATATTATATTATTTCTATTCTCGACAATTTTTTTCCGAGATGGCACCTACAGTCCTACATACTACCTATACGGACTGGAAATAATGGTAGAAAACTGTGGAGATGGCATTATACACAAACGGGCGATGAGCCCACGGTTAATGATGATGATGATGATGATGATGATGATGATGATGATGATGATGATGATGATGATGATGATGATGATGATGATGATGATGATGATGATGATGATGATGATGATGATGATGATGATGATGATGATGATGATGATGATGATGATGATGATGATGATGATGATGATGATGATGATGATGATGATGATGATGATGATGATGATGATGATGATGATGATGATGATGATGATGATGATGATGATGATGATGATGATGATGATGATGATGATGATGATGATGATGATGATGATGATGATGATGATGATGATGATGATGATGATGATGATGATGATGATGATGATGATGATGATGATGATGATGATGATGATGATGATGATGATGATGATGATGATGATGATGATGATGATGATGATGATGATGATGATGATGATGATGATGATGATGATGATGATGATGATGATGATGATGATGATGATGATGATGATGATGATGATGATGATGATGATGATGATGATGATGATGATGATGATGATGATGATGATGATGATGATGATGATGATGATGATGATGATGATGATGATGATGATGATGATGATGATGATGATGATGATGATGATGATGATGATGATGATGATGATGATGATGATGATGATGATGATGATGATGATGATGATGATGATGATGATGATGATGATGATGATGATGATGATGATGATGATGATGATGATGATGATGATGATGATGATGATGATGATGATGATGATGATGATGATGATGATGATGATGATGATGATGATGATGATGATGATGATGATGATGATGATGATGATGATGATGATGATGATGATGATGATGATGATGATGATGATGATGATGATGATGATGATGATGATGATGATGATGATGATGATGATGATGATGATGATGATGATGATGATGATGATGATGATGATGATGATGATGATGATGATGATGATGATGATGATGATGATGATGATGATGATGATGATGATGATGATGATGATGATGATGATGATGATGATGATGATGATGATGATGATGATGATGATGATGATGATGATGATGATACTTGACCCCAGCTGGCCGAATTATATCCCCCAAGGCGTCTCAACTTCCAAGCGAAGACATTCCCTCTAAGAAATCTTACAAGTAAGTAAGTAAATCGCGTGGATTTATATAGCGCTTTCTAAAGTAATAGCGCGTATAGTAGCTGCCTATTCGTAGGCACTTAGTCTATCTCATAAAAGCTACAGTATATATATATATATATATATATATATATATATATATATATATATATATATATATATATATATATATATATATATATATATATATATATATATATATATATATATATATATATATATATAGGCAAGACGCAATGGTCAATGAAACGAATGTTTTTGCCGGATAAGCCACTTGTCAACATTTATTTATTTATTTATTTATTTATTTATTTATTTATTTATTTATTAATTGAGAGTTAGGATTTATGTGGTAAATCATACTAGGAGGACTACTTGAACACATTACAAAGTATATGAATAATATAGGTCATGCGCAATCCAAATGAGTCGAAGGCTTGTAAATGTTTGCATATACGGACGCCCGCTTATTTACCCTCCTGCGCGGGCGGCACAATGGATGGATTGATGGAGGAACGGGTGGCGGAGAACGAAGGACCGCGGTTGGATCGCTGGGGATGGGTTGCTGACTGACGCCGCAATAGACTCAGACAGTCCCCGATGGCGGTCAACAGATGCGCCGATCAGAAGCAATTTTCTACGATGAAAGGCTGCGTAGGAAGGAGGCAGTCGGGGTTGGAAAGAGGGAAAAAGAAATTCTCTTACCATTTTTCAGTTTTTATCAGATTCCACGGACACAACTGCCTCCAAAATCCTGCGTTGGAGCCAGTGGCGGCTCTAGGATTTGGCAAGTGGGGGGGCCGTTGGGGTGGCAACTTGTAATCATGGGGAGGCAACCATTTGTTGTTTGATGTATGTAGCATTAAGTATAGGGTCCCAACTGGGGGGGACTGGAGGGGGCAGACACTCAATAGGGGGGCACGGGCCCCCTGGCCCCCTGGTGGAGCCGCCACTGAATGGAGCACCCAAGCTTGTGAAACCATTTTGCGTAAACGGTTACTTCAGATGTGTAGGCCTACATGCTGAAGGTTAACGAGTTATTATCGAGTTGTTAGATAAATAATAATTTGTTGAGATTTCACAAACTGTCTAAAATATTTAACTGTCGCTTTTCTCTTGCTTTGAGATGCTTGACCCTGATTTGGACTTTTTGTATCTTGGGTGCGATTTTGCGAGCGTCTTGCATAGTTTCAAAATGTCTCATTTTCTTGCTTTTAAATTTAACGGTGTAGCTATTATCCAGGTGAGGCAGAGGGGTGGGGCGGAGGATGGCAGAGTGGGTTACGCGCTGGAGCGTCAGGCTGACGGAGCGGGTTCAAGCCCCGTTAGCGCCCCTAGTGGCCGCCACACAGGCAGTAATGCCTCCTAAGCCACTTTAAATCACGCTAAGTAAGTAACGGGTAAATCCTTCGACAGGTTATACTAAATAAGCCATATACAAGATCAGAAAACCAGACGTATACTTTGGCAAATTTTCTGTGACAAATATATTATGGTCTTATAGTAACGCTAGTATATTGCTAACCGTAGACAAACATGACCATGAATAAAAATTACACAGGCTATTGGAAGGCAGATGCATTATATTTATTTATTTATTGACAATTTATATAGCGCAGTAGACAAGGCTAAGGCCTACAACAAGAGCGCTTAACACAGTTCGTATCCAATATTAAATAAATGTGTCTTAAAATTTCTAATGAATAGTCCAGCTGAATCTATTATAGGGAAATAGTTCTCCTCTCCTGCCTCTCAGTGGTGGCTCTAGAATTTGGCAAGTGGGGGGGCCGTTGGGGGGGCAACTTCTAATCATGGGGGCCAAGCATTTGTTGTTTAATGTATGTAGCATTAAGTATAGGGTCCCAACTGGGGGGGGGCACCGGGGGGGCCAGGCAGTCAATAGGGGGGCACGGGCCCCTGCCCCGGTGGAGCCGCCACTGCTGCCTCTTTAAAAAAATTAAAGTTAATCTGAAGCTGTACAGACAATAAAACGTGCTTTTGCAATAATTTTGTGGACTTTGTAATTTTGATTTAGCATTTAATTATTGTGATCTGATACTAGCAAACTGGGACGCAAAGTTAGCAGAGTGGTAACAACGTTAGACAACGGAGAAGTAGGTCGCGAACCAGAACCCTAGATCTTGGGTTCTTTTCCAATTTCTACTATAAAGATCGTCATAGGAAACGAGGAGTGTCTCCCTCTAGCGAATGACTCGAGAATCCGACTATTCTTGTTGTCGGAGCTTGTTTTAGGTGCAGTGATAAAGGGTTGCGTTTTCACCTATTATTTTTTTCAAAAGACACAGAAAAATGTACTCCTGGTGGTGGATAATAATTATTAATTCAAACTCTTTTTATTTCAGTGCTCTAAGCCATTCATTGAATTTCGTCCTCCACCCCCCCCCCCAGCTCAAATTTCACAACTCCAAGACTGCCAAAGAGTACTTCAAGTGCTCGATTTAAGAAAAGAGTGATATGTCGGACTATTCTTGCTTTAAAATTTTCTACTTCCTGTGGAGTATCGTAATGTTAATTAATTATCTGCACATTTGGAAACGTTCTAGACTAATCATTGGAGAGGTTGACCCTATTAAAGATTCTCAGCAAATAGAGCGTTTTGTAAATTTCAAAGCATGGGCGCCCAAAGAATTTTTTCCAGGAGGGGCAAGACACAATTGTCACGCCACATAATTTTTTCCAGGAGGGGCAAGTCACATTTTAGCACAATGGTCACGGTTAACATTTTAGCAAGGTTTTCAAATTTCTATGTGAAATATTGGTATTTGAATTTTTCAGAAGGTGGGTGGGGCAAGTGCCCCCTCTTGTCCTCATGTGCCGGCGCCCATGCTTCAAGCAGCTCTCAGTGAAAGCGGTTTGATTCAGCAAGCAGCAAGCCGGACGCGGCAGCCACCTAGCGATTAATCCGGAACCACGCAGATAATATATAATCAACTAGGAAACAAAATTGAAAATCTGCGGCCATGTCAACAAGTATATCCACATCGAAAACATTCAAAAATATTCGACAAGACATTTGCTTTGATGAAATAACCAATCCTAGACGACGTTTTTACAGCGCTGGTTTGCCAATGGTGCTTCTATCTAGTAATTAGTTAGTACGAAATAGCACAGTTGCACAGTTCTATAGGCGCAAGGCTAAATTGCCTGGCGTGACCTTATATGGATACAGCTACTGTATTTCAGATTTAGACTAAGGATCTACGAATAAGCAGTTACTGCGGTACTACTCAAGAAGCGCTATATGCTGTATATTCGCAAGATTTTACTTACTTGCTTACTTGGTCTCTGTCAAAATGGGTCCAAGATGGATTGAGACGGGAATCCTGTGAGAAAATTGTACTGGAAGTAATTTATGTGGTACTTGTATGAATTAGTTATTGCTCTTTCCAGACAAGAAATCAAACGAAGAGGTATTACAGATGGCGGGAGAAGAAAGAAAGACTGCTAATTAACACGATCAAAAGAAGACAGAGGAACTGGACTGGACACGTGCTAAGGGGAGACACATTGCTTAGAACAGTAATGGAGGGAAACAGGGGCGTAGCCAGGAATTTGATTTAGGAGGGTATAAATATTTTGGGTGGGTATAAATCTTAACTATAAACCACATAAACCATATAAACCACATATAACCACATATAAATCACATAAAACTTTAAGGTTGACTTATTTTGGGGGGTATATATACCGATATACCCCCCGTCGCTACGCCCCTGGAGGGAAGCATATCAGGTAGACAGCTTGGCAGACCAAGGAGGATACTATTGGACTGGATGATAAAAACAGATGAACAGCCTCACAAAAACCTATATGCAGAAATCAAAAAAAGAGGCAAGGTACAGAGAGGAATGGAAACAATGCAGCCCTGAACCTGCCTCAGGACAAAGATGGCGATCTTTCCAGGTATCGACTCTGTTGATGTCTGTCGGGTACTAGAGTTTGATATACAGTACAGTGGCTTCGATAGCATAGAAAGTTCACCGTCTTAACTCTTACGACGATGTCATTAAATTTACTCTGAAGTTCTCACCAGCGTCGTTAGATGTCGACACTTTCCTTAACTAACTCTATTATAGGACCTTCTTGTGCTGCAGTGGCGGCTCCAGAACTTGGCAAGTGGGGGGTGCCTTGGGGTGGCAACTTCTAAGCATCATCATCATCATCGTCACCATCATCATCATCATCATCATCATCATCATCATCATCATCATCATCATCATCATCATCATCATCATCATTTGTCGATGGGTATGTAGTAGTGAGTATAGGTCCCAACAGGGGGCCACTGTATAGGTCCCAACAGGGGGCCACTGGAGGGGCAGGCATTCAATAGGAGGGGGCACGGACCCCGGACTCCTCATGTAGAGCCGCCACTGTTGTGTTGTCCTGTGCTTCTATGACCAACACGTTGTTGCTTATTCCATTCTACGTATCGCTTCTTGATGTCTACGCATAACGTAGGCCCTATGTATAACTTAATGTCTATGCATAACGTAGGCCCTATGTATAACTTAATGTCTATGCATAACGTAGGCCCTATGTATAACTTAATGTCTATGCATAACGCTGCTTTCATTGGACGAGGCGTTGCTGTCATTTTACAATCGCTGCTGGGACTAATTAACACTATTCGCACAAGACAAAAGAAGTGGATAGGTCATGTTCTGAGAGAAGAATCATGCCTACTAAGGAAAGTACTAGAAGGAAAAGATGAATGGGAAAGCACAGAAAGGGCGACCAAGGGCATCGATGCTGGAGTGGATGTTCGACACTATGCGGAAAAAACAAGTATTCATCGCTGAAGATAAAAGCTCAAGATGGAGAGGAGTGGCGACGCTGGAGTATGGAACCTGTCTTTGGACAGAGCGCCTGAAGAAGAAGAAGGAGAAGGAGGAGGAGAAGAAGAAGAAGAAGAAGAAGAAGAAGAAGAAGAAGAAGAAGAAGAAGAAGAAGAAGAAGCTAGGCAGCGTAATTTCATAATAGGCGGAGCTTGATGATGTGGTGACGTCAAACTCCGCCGTCATTTTTGACGGGCAAAACAGCTAGTTTGCGATGCTATGAATATTGCCTATAAACGTTTTAGTCCTTGGTCTTGATTGGGTCGATACCTCCCACGAAATTCATCATAGATGGGGCGATGACCAAACTCTCCCGGTCACACCAGCCTAAAGCCGGGGCCTACGAAGACACCCTCATAGACTCGAAGCACAGTTGCCGAGTGGGCAGCAGTAGACACTGTGGATCACACATGGACATGGGCAGTGTTTTATCCAAGTGAAAAAGATAAAATTTTGCATTATCACCGACAAAATTTCGACTCATTTTCTTGCCCAAACAACCCAACCCACCAAAATGGAAATTTCTGACTCAATCCAACCCATGGGTGAACCCAGTCAATGTCTATGCCTGCTGTGGATACAGGTCTGTCGGATAGTCCAATATAAATGCGATACATACAAGACCATTTGGCCGGGGATTATGGTTTGTTATGGTGGCCTACTTTGTTTTCAGTCCCATTTACTTAGATATACAGCACTCGAAGTCCTACCTATACGGTACATTGGGTTTGCAACGGCCAGCTGGAGACTCGTAACAGATATTTTAGTTTCCTGCGAATTCAGTTGCGACGGCGGCAATAACATTGTAAAATCGACGGAAAAACTGTCTTCTGTATACATAGACACGCTGTGATGCGCATTTTTCCAAGCTACACATAATATGGCCAGAACTTTTCAACTGCCAAGGGTTAATATGTTATGCGTTATGCCATGTGTTATATTGTAATATATCCGCTTTGAACGAAACGGGTTATTGGAATTTAAACTAGTAAACATGACCCCCACGATGTAATAGATTCCGGTACAGTGGTAGCTTCACCAGGGCCGGCGAGGGGGGGTAGGGGGAAATTGCACAAGGGTTCGGCGGCCTGCAGGGGGCCTGGGCCCCTGGTGATGATGATGTATTAACAATAGCCTGAACCCTGGAATAGACTGACAAGCAAAAAAGGTTATCTCGTCATGAGCACAGTGACCCGGGGAATGTCAAAGGGCCCGGGGTCGGTCATGTTAAGCACCTCCTTTTTAAAAGGAGCGAGAATCAAAAAAAGTTCATCAAAACTTTTTCACACTTGTTTGTTACGGGTAACGGGGGGATCCGGAAATTCTGATTTGAAAAAAGCCGACAAGCAAAAAAGGTCATCAGCTTTTTCACAGACTTGCAAGGTCAGGGTCCCGTGACTATTTTTTGCACAGGGGACCCGCAAATTCTCTCGGGGGCAGCCCTGAGCTTCACTCCCTCATTCGTTTAACGTGAAAGGCACGATGGTATATCTTTTTAAACATTTATTATTACTTATTTTTTACGTCCATTTGGAATCTTGCGCCCCTGAAAACTTTACACCGGGGAAGTGGGGTGGAGTGGGGCAAACCGCCCCCATTGACCCCCCCCCCCCACCCCCGCCTACGCTGCTACGCCACTGCGCAACACAAGGCGGCGTCGGCAGAGGGCGCTGTCGCTTGATGAGAGGCGCCATCTGCAGATATTCCAGATATGCCATTGATATGACGCCCGGAGTCGTCTCGTTGGCACCCGCGCTCCGTTTATAAATCGGTCGGACCTGATTAGTGCGCATGCGCGCGCGTTTCTCGGTATTGTCGGCGGGGCGGGGAAGGAAATGCGCTAGATAAATGTCTGAGCGATGGCTTCAATCGCCAGCAGGATGGCAGAGCCGATGACTTCGTATGCCTTGAACGCCGTTCTGATGTTAGCGTTGGTCGGGTGTCCGCTTGCAAACGGTCAGTACGTGTATATGGTTTTTATCCTTCTTTTTATCCTCTTGCAAGTTTTGTCGGCGCTGACCTTTGACCCCTCACCCCACCCAGTGTGTGTTTACTCTAGGCCTTTCCAATTTTGAATTTTCCCCAAAGTTTTTTTAAAATTTTTGCGAGTAATGTGACCTCCCTAAATCCCCTAATGTCTGTTCCCCCCAAATTTTTCTAAAAACTCCCCAATGGCTAGGTGGATAGAATATCCACTGACCCCACCCCTCCAGAGGAAATTTTTATGTCAGGCGATTTCTTTTTTGTGCGATACTTTTTTCCGAAAGCTTTGCGATTAATTCAAAAAAATTATCTAAACAGAATGGCAAGAAGCACCACCCCTCTCCCCTCTCCCTTCCCAAACACATCATCTGAATTCATCACTGCCGTCTTCGTTGTCACTGTCGTTAACGGTAATAGCATAGCCAACGATGTCCTATACTGCATTAGCTAGTCATAAGCACCTGTTGACGAATCGGGTGATAACTATAGTAACTCCTAGTTCTTCATTGAGGCCTTTTATAACTCATGCCATCCAGTCTAACAGCTAGGTAACTTATAAGTCACATTTGTCAAAACCGCATTTCTATAGCAAATTTACCCCCCCCCCCGCCCCCCAATGGGGCTTCATTTTGAATAAGCGGAACCCTTCTGTCCAGACCCCATTATTATTCTTTCTCTTCTTCTTCTTCTTCTTCTTATTATTATTATTATTATTATTATTATTATTATTATTATTATTATTATTATGCGACAATTTATATAGCGCTATCTGCCTGACGAAGGCCATAGTCAAGAGCGCTCTACAGAGACATCTCGTATGAGATTCCAAATAGGTGCGTTTTTAGTTTGTGTGCGATCTGATCTTGGGTGGTCTCCCTGGGTCATTTAGAAGACCCATAGACTTTCCGATCTTCTTTATAGTTCTTTCGGCGGTCCCACTGGCTTGAATAACTGTGTCGAAAGAGTCAAAGACGACGTCAGCGATTTCTTAAAGTCTTCGACGATATTGAAACAAAAACTAAGCCAGTCTTTCGCAAATGGAGCCGACAAACGGAAGCTGGAATAGAGACGCGGATGTAGATGGACATATGTAGAGGGAGCGACAGTGCTTTTCAACACAGGATAGCTTCTACTAAACCGTTTAAAATCCATTTATTAATTATTATTATTATTATTATTATTATTATTATTATTATTATTATTATTATTATTATTATTATTATTATTATTATTATTATTATTATCCATTTTCCAATAAGATCTCCTCAGGTCAGGTCTTCGTCCTCTAGCTGTGTCCAGCTATTTATGACTTCTCCATGACATATTTTCATAGTTCTCTGCCCTTTGCTATTTCTTCTAGAGTCGCTTCTTCGAAACCGCTAACCTCCGGTTTTCCAGGCAAACCGGAGGGTAGCGGGTTCGAATATTTGACCCCAGTCACTGCGTAGCGACACCTTAGGCACTTCTGAGTTGCTCAGCCCTGATTGACTAGCACTCTCGATTTTTCACTTTGCGAATGGACTCAGTTGCTCACTACTACTACTACTACTACTACTACTGATTGACTACTACACACTACGACTTTTTCACTACCACTTACTGAATGGCCTCACTACTGCTTTACTGCCACTAGTTCACTACTACTACTACTACTACTACTACTACTACTACTACTACTACTACTACTACTACTACCACCACTACTACCACCACCACCACCACCACTACCACCACTACCACCACCACCACCACCACCACCACCACCACCACCACCACCACCACCACCATTACCACCACCACCACCACCACCACCACCACCACCACCACCACCACCACCACCACCACCACCACCACCACCACCACCATCTACACCACCACCACCAGTCCACCACCACCACTACAACAACTACTACACTACTACTTATTAGGCCACTACCAGCTACCATACTACTAATAATACTAATCATCACTCTACTACTACTACTACAACCATAATAAACAAATACAACCAACAACAAATACGAACACGGAGAACTACTATTACTAATCATCAACATAATTGATTTAATGCGAAATTGTAGTCGAACACGGAGAACCAGGCTACTGATTTACTTGATTTAATGTGTAAATGTAATCTGCCAAGGCTCTGACTTTAGAAGATCTCCTATATCCCGATTAACCCTAACAGAAGCCAATCTAAACATCGATTGATACCTCAAAGTATTATTATTATTATTATTATTATTATTATTATTATTATTATTATTATTATTTCGGCCAGAAGCTATCCGAATCTCTTCTAATTACTCCAAGCCGTGCAATATGACCGGCGCCTTCGCACCGGGTGCCGTACGGTATATATTATTGGCCTCTGATGTCGGCGCTGCGCAATCCATCAGCCACAGCAATGAATTTCGTTATTTGCCTGGATTCGCCCTCTTCACGCCTTCGCCGTTATATTACGACGGCGGCGGCGGCCATTTTATGCGACGCCATCTGGCGACGCCGCTGTCCTTATTGGTATTAACCCTTGTTGACGTCCGCCCGGTGTTACGACCACCAGGTTCAACGCCGGTTCACAATCTCTCTCTCTTTCGAAGAGGGAGAGGGGAAAGGGGGAGGAAGGGAGAGGGCATGGCATTATAAGGTTTTGGAGGCTGTGATGAAACAGGGGACGATCTGAGATCCCAGAAAGACGAACGAAATGTGTTTATCGATGCTTTATGCCACCTCGCGGTTTGCTTTTCCGTTGCTGAGTCAACTGTAGATGCACTGGTCCACCGCCACCCTCACTCCCTTCTGCGATCGACCTTGGGTTGACACCCAACTGGCTGCCCCCCCCCCCACCACCAGATGGCTGCAAATTCTGAAATGTCAATTTAAGGGAAATGTTCATCCGTGGGCTCAATGCCCCGTGTGCATGGAGCCGGTGCTGGTCTCCGTTTTTGTGGCCATCAGCCCATTGGTGGCTAAGCCATTCATTTCGCCGAACCTACGGTTACCTTCGCAATGCTGAAAGTGTTTCTCATTTTACCACTGCAATTGGGCGAAAGCTGTCAACCCCACGGTTCTAAAGTTCAATGATGTTACTGCTCTTCTATCTTACCGCCTCTCAATGTCAATTTGGCTGAAGAATATACTCATCTTCTGCAAATCCACGCTGAAATAAGGGCATCTAAACTTAGCCTGGCTCTGTAGGGTGGGATATGTGCAGTAGTTCATTTGTGGTATCATAGGTGGGGCGCGGTGGAGTAGCGGTAAGATTTTTGCCAGGCAAACCAGAGGGTAGCAGGTTCGAATCTGACCCTAGTCTCCGCAAGTTGGTCAGCCCCTGATTGCATCAAAATTACGATTTTCGCGAATGGCCTAATGTGCTTTAATTACTATACTACTACTACTACTACTACTACTACTACTACTACTACTACTACTACTACTACTACTACTACTACTACTGCTACTGCTACTGCTACTGCTACTGCTACTGCTACTGCTACTGCTACTGCTACTGCTACTGCTACTGCTACTGCTAATAATAATAATCATCATCATCATCATCATCATCATAACTACAACATTAACAACAAATTTCCCAGTCGAACACGGAGAACTGGGTACTGACTTATTTGATTTAATGCAGAAATGTAATCTGCCATGGCTCTGAGTTCCGGATTGAATCAGTTTCTTTAAAATCTGGTAGACTGTAGCCGTCTACGGGTATTTCCTACCGGTTTTCCGGGTGCGAATCACAGTGCATTATTCTGCCGTGCTAGCTTTAATAAAGCGTACAGTGTGTTGAACTTTGACCCGACCTGTGATTAGCGGAATCGGTGTCACGTGATTTTCAGCTCAGACGGAGGGTGACCATGGTTACGATTATGAAGGGGCTTACGATGACGACTCCTTCGACGCAGATGACGAATCAGGTCAGGTGACGACAGCCTAGAGCCCTAGAGAGCCTAAGGGCCGTCCATAAATGACGTCACGATTTTTGCGGTAACATAACATTGCGGTAGGCCCTATTAAGAACAATATTTAGTATTATGTGACGTCACATTTCTGGAAACCCTCCCCCCGTCGTGACACATCGTCACACGTGTTTGAACCCCTCCCTCTAAGTGAGTGACGTCATTTATGGACAGCACCCTAGAGCAGTGGTTCTCAAACTGGGGTCCGCGGCCCCATAGAGGCCCGCCAAGCGATTTCAGAGGGGCCGTAAAGGGATTACTTTCTCAAGATATCTCAAGATAAACACAAAACACATTAATGGCTCTGAGAGAGATTGCTGATTCCATTTGAATTTAAATTTGGTGACTAAGATTTGCAATTTTCTGGTTTAATAATTAATTGACAAAGCAAGTAGCTTATGTGTTAATGACAGTTAAATTGAAATTCTACTTTTATAAAGTAAAGGTACGCGAGTCATCAAAACATTTCTAAAGGACCGCCACACAAGAAATCCTAAAAGGTTTGAGAGTCGCTGGCCTAGACAATGCTAAAATGCATCTAAACCAGCGGTCCGGAATCTTTTTTCATGACGGGCTACAATTTGTCCGCGGGCCATAATTATAAAATCTTCGATGGCAATCATTAGAACAATAACAACGGATACGGTACATGCCGTTACATTTATTGAACTAGAATAACTATGTCTAGTCACTGTGTAGCATTTATTATACTTTCTAAATCTTTATTTCCTTCCGTTGTTCCCCATTTGGCTGGACGATGGGTCTGAATGAGTTCCTTCCATTTCTGTCTGTCTCTTTTGCTGCCCTGGTCATCTGGGTGAAGTTCATTTTCATTTCTTCTGCATCCTCTTTTAAGTTTTCTATCTATGTTGATATTATATGGGGTCCTCAAATACTGATAGCTTACTATAATGCGAAAGTTAGGATCTTTGCATGCATTCTCTAGGTCGATTGAGCACCGTTACTTTTTAATTTTGCGTTTGGGCGTTCGTTAATAACTTATTGCCAGATTCGACAGTTGTAGGTTAATGGACAAACAGTGAGAGACGGCGTCAAAATAGCGTTGTATTCGGTGAGTTTCAATGATTTAAAGGTGTCCTTTTTGTAAATTCGTAACATCAGAGAATAGAAAACCGATCGGGTCTTTTGCTGTGAGCAGCATCGGCGTAGCCAGGATGCAAGAAATGGCGCGGGGGGGAGGGTTGACATTTGTCGGTCCAAAAGTCTTGACGAGCAAGAAAGGTCGGCGTCTCAAACGCTTTGTACCTCCTAACCCCCTCTCCCCCGCCAACTACTCACCAGTTTGGGACGAATCTAACGACTAGTCCAGATCTCAATGGGGGGAGGGCAGGCCCCCACGTTTCCCCGTGGCTACGCCACTGAACGCTATTATGAGCAATTTAAAAGGAAAATCAGTTTTACGATATACAGATGCGACTCCAATGCTAGGAGCGCTATACAAATGTCACATTACATTACATTACATTACAATAATGGGTCACACATCGACATCTGACCAAAAAGAACTAGAGTTGAGAGAGAGAGAGAGAGAGAGAGAGAGAGAGAGAGAGAGAGAGAGAGAGAGAGAGAGAGAGAAATATGTTCGTCCGCCACCACTAAGTCAAAACTAAAGTTGGTCACGGCCTCAGAGTTTAGAAATTTTACCGGGTTGGAGTCGAAATTATTTCACAGAGACTGAAATAATGTCGTCTTTCTGCTTGAAAACAGAAATCATTCGACAGAGTTCGAGTGTTACCTCATTTATCGCTCATCCAGCACAAAGTCTGTGGTTTCCACGGTTACCGTT
>CM030846.1:13641343-13741343 GCA_018105865.1 Metaphire vulgaris
TTCAACCGAAGCACCATGGCAACGGCCACAGTGCGCTACATAACTGTGGCTAGACGGACTCAGGTCGCTGCTTTCCTCTTCTCATCTCTCATTCATCGCCTATTAAAACAATCGCGTTGTTACCTTCTTGACGCTTTTTCTATAATAATAGCAATTTGTGTATAATAATTAATTAATAGAACACTATATATATATATATATAATACCGTTTCTAATACTCAATACGGATTTGAAGTACCATCGATTGATACACTTGAGTATCAATCGACGGTAGGCCTATACTTGAAATCCGTAACGCAAAAGACCGGGTCATTCCAGAGATCAGTCTCATAGTGGGATAAAGCAAGAGGAAAAGCAGCTGAACAAGATCAGTTTTAAAACTAGATCTGACTTAAAGATTTCAGTTTCAGTTCGTTAAGAAGATGTACTTGCAGCAGTGGCGGATCCACAGGGGGCGTGCCCCTATTGAGTGCCTGGCCCCCCCAGTGGCACCCCTGTTGGGACCCTATACTTAATACTACATACCTAACAACAAATGGTCGGCTCCCACCATGATTAGAAGTTGCCACCCCAAAGACCCCCCACTTGCCAAATCCTGGAGCCGCCATTGACTTGCAGATGTAGAATTTTTCATAGTTTTTAGTTTGAGGCATGTAGAGACACCTTTTCAATCTCAATGCTTATACTGTATGTACATTTTTCAACCAATTGGAAAGTCAATGTAGATTGAGTAGGTCTATATATGGCGCGCGAAATACTAAATAATTCTTATAAAAAGTCAAAATATACTGTATATGGAAAACTCCATACGCGATATTTTAATTTTAAGTAGCCTCTGTTTCATAGTATCTGTTCAGGCCGTACCTCAGTTATTTGACGTCTGTAGCAGAGGCATCAGAAAATAATATTAGCACGCTAACAAGGTTAGCAAGGGGGCGGAAGATGGCAGAGTGGGTTACGTGCTGGAGCGCCGTTAGTGCCCCTAGTGGCTTTCAAACAGGCAGTAATGCCTCCTAAGCCACTTTAAATCATGCTAATTAAGTAAGTAAGTAAGTTAACAAATCTCTAATGACAAATCAGAACAGTCTATTGACACGCGATTAAAAGCATCGGCTTGTCAGACACATTTCTTGTCGAATCGATTAACTTGTTACACATACAATATTCATGCAAGTAGAATCTAATTATATAATGACTTTTAAACTTAAACTTAGCATGATTTAAAGTGGCTTAGGAGACATTACTGCCTGTGTAAAAGCCACTATGGGGGGCACTAACGGGGCTTGAACCCGCTCCGTCAGCCTGACGCTCCAGCACGTAACCCACTCTGCCATCTTCCGCTCCCTTTTGCTCGACTATTTTGTGCAGTGGCGTTACCACGGGGTGGGGTTGGGTGTGGGGGTGGTGGGCAAAGCGCTTTAGTTCTTAAGACTAAATGTGGCCCCCTATTACAGAATTCTGGTTGCGCCACTGATTTTGTGTCGGTTTTTCACTGAAAATATTCATAAGATTCGCTGGTGCTGTATCCGTAGTTTTTCGGGCATGAACCGTGTTTTGACCCATTGACCTTTTAACCTATTGACCTCTCTCGACCTATTGCGAAAGTAACTGTCGTACAACAGGGCGGCCTACTAATGATTGATTGATTGATTGAAATTCGTTTATTCAACTCAACTTGTAACATACATACATACATACATACATACATACATACATACATACATACATACATACATACATACATACATACATACACACACATACATACATTTAGTAACAATCCAGAACACTGAGCGCTAAGATACATTTAGTACATAAAATACTAGAAATAGATTTTTCTCGGCAGATGGCGTGGCTCGATTCGAAGTCGATTCCTCTTACTTACGAAGATCGCCGCGTCATCGACGACTTTCGGTTCAGCGTCGTTCGACCGTACAACAAGGAATGGAACCTTCAGATCAGAGACATCAGACGCGAAGATCAAGGACAGTACAGGTGTGCCATCAACACGAACCCGGTCAAGAACAAACTCGTCATGCTGCACGTCAAAGGTAAAAACGACGAGCTGAACCTGCGACGACGATGGGAAAAAACTAGCGTCGGGGAGCGGGGAGATTTGCTTCACCCCACCCACCCCACCAACCCCACTCCAGTAGGCGGGTGGGAAAACGCCAGTCGTTTGGCCAGCGCCGGTGCTTTGCCGTTTGCAGCGCTCCTAGCGGGTGGTGTCGGAAACATTTCCCTCCCAATTTGCACACATCTAAACCCGGTTTTCGTTGTACTGAATCTCGCGTTTTTTAATTCGCTTGGGGATCGATATCCCCACCACCCACCCATCCCACCGGCGTCATCGTCATCGACATCGTCATTGACATCACCATCATCGTCATAATCATCATCATCATCGTCATCATAATCATCTTCTTCATCTTCATCATAACCATCACAACCAACCCACCCACCCCAACCACCACCTTCATTTTTATTGCGCCATTATCTTGATGCTTTATTTCCGAAAGAAATGCATTGAAAATAGACCAATACTCATGGCTCAACACATATTTCTATTCATACATGTTATCCTATTACATACATAAGTATATACATGCATATACTTGTACGATCCAAGCGGGCTTTTATTAAATCTATTACCGAAACGAATCTGTCGGCGAGGATTATATTCGACGTCTTCCTTTGCTGTCAGTCGCATTTCGCCATGCTAAATTTAATTAGGCATGACATCGGAACAAAAAGGCGCATATGCACAATATATCCGCGGAAACTGGACAGAAACGCTAAGTACAGTCACGCATCTTTAAAGCCGCGTCCAGCTGCCCCCTGACGGGCGTTTTGAGAGTAATCACTCTGCCCCACCTGGCGACAATTTCTCGAAATGTCGAGAGCCATTTTCCCATTTTGTGAGAGTATAGTCCTGGAATTATTATTATTATAATATTATTCTATTTAAGCAGATTTCCAACCGAGCGCGCCTAATTGGAAGGCGTGTGAATTATAGCTGGAACACGTGCAGAAGAAAACGATGTTCCCTTGGAGCCGTAGGCGCAAACCTGGATGAAAAAATTAAAATTGGGAGGAGAAGACAAACTTTATTCCTTTCCTTTTCCTTAGCCCAGTAGCCCCTCAAAATTTTGGACAGGGGCTGGAACCTGGAGGCCTAATAGAAGTTTGCGTATTTGCCTATACTATAGAGCCTTTGCTAAACAGAGTATAGGGAGAATGTTCGAAATGAATGAAAAAAAACAGCGAGCTGATACTCTCACCTGCTCTAGGTGTCGCTACTCGATTATAATTAACAGTAGCGTGCAGAGGGGGGAGCGGTGGGCGGTGGCCCCGGGCGCCGGCCAGTTTGGGGGCGCCAAAAATTGACTCGGCGACCTTTTATGGTCGTCAACCATTTTAAAAAATCG
Organism: Metaphire vulgaris; assembly: GCA_018105865.1. NCBI lineage: Eukaryota > Metazoa > Annelida > Clitellata > Crassiclitellata > Megascolecidae > Metaphire > Metaphire vulgaris. The sequence continues at coordinate 13,644,772 of CM030846.1, forward strand.
ATTTGGCCCCGGGCGGGCGGGCGCGCGCCCACCACTCACTCCACGCCCCCTGGTGATTAATTATGCTTCTCCGCAATCAAGAGAGAGATATCTTTTTGATCACGACTTCAAAAGCCATGTCGTAACGAAATCAACCATTCTCATTTTCGACGATTTTTAAGAATCGCAGGTCGTAATGCGCTTCCAATTGATTCGTAATTTGAAATTTTCCCATAAAAGCTGTGCAAAAATATCCACACGTGGCACACGAGCACTTCTATCAGTAGACTACAGGTCATCGCATTTATAAAGTCGTCTGCACCTTGAGGAAGGAAACAGAGAAGGAAATGCTCAATGATTCAAGCATCTATTGATTGAAAAATTGATTGAAGACTGAAAAAACAATGCATTTTTGAAGATGTCATTTACTATATTATTATTATTATTATTATTATTATTATTATTATTATTATTATTATTATTATTATTATTATTATTATTATTATTATTATTATTATCTTTCTATACAGAAATATTGTAGACTAGGTTCACCTCATCATTATGATGTTTGGCAATTTTCCTTTAAAATTCATTCTTTTAATTAAATTTGTATGTTCCAAATTTCGACTTTAGACCGTTTAGAGGCACACACACAGACACGCAAGCACACACACATACACACACACATATATATATATATATAATAGTATCATATCAAAACCTAGGGTTATGTGGAATTGATAACTACTGGCGCTACATAAATCGCACGTGACGTCGTCGATCTATTTTTAGTGTATTCTAATGACGCCGTAATGACGCCGCTGCATGACGTCATGTTGACTTGTGCTTTTGAAACAGTTCCGGCTTCAATAATCGACGGTTCGTCAAGCGACGACATGACAGTCCAAGAGGGTGACACCGTCATGCTCGTCTGCAACGTCACCGGCGTCCCACGACCGGAAGTCACGTGGTCCAGACGACGATCCGGAGACGGCGGAATGACGTCAGACGACGGCAAGAAGTGCTCCGTGCGAGGAACACCTTGGTCAGGTAGACACGGTGATGATGGTGATGATGGCGATGATGATGATGATGAAGATGATGATGCTGGTGATGATGATACGACGACGACGATGGTGGTGATGATGATGATGATGGTGAATTGGTGATCATGGTGATGATTACGACGACAATAGTGATGATAATAATTATGAAAATGATGACGATGATGGCAAAGAAGAAGACGATGGTGATGATGAAGATGATGCAGGCATGTACCCCATAATAACGGGTCCACGAAGGGCCACAAAGAGCCACTCAGGCCCGCGAAGGGCTACTCAGGCCCGCAAAGGGCCATTCAGGTCGACAAAAAGTCACTCAGAGCCACAACGGGCCACCCAGGGCCACAACGGGCCATTCAGGGCCGGCGGTTCGCTTTTCGAGACGCCCTGCCACTCTTGGAGGTTGTCGCCCCTGCACTCACTGCACTCAAAGTTTACACCGTATGTTGCGCCCAAAATTAGTCATGGTCAAAGTCAAACCCACATAAGTAATATTTCTTTGCATCTAGCATTCGATTAGATGCTACGAAGGGTCAAATTCTATTAAGACTGGTGCCAAAGAGCCAGATGTTCTTGAAAAAGATATAGTTCATAAAAAATTGAAAACAGGGATGCCGAAAACATATAAAGACGTATGAAAAATGTTTCGTGTTATTTTAAAAAAAGTTATTTCCAGTTTCAGTATCTTCGCGGGCCATTTCACGCCCACTGGCGGGTCGAACCTGGCCCGCGGACCGTCATTTGAATACATCTGCCCTAATCGACCAATTGCGAGTAGAAATCAAAAGCTGATCATCGCCCAGTTGGTGTTTGATGGGCATCGCCGAGAGTCCCCAAGGCCTGTCCGGCGACTTAATAGAGTGAAATGAACGTCTAATGAAGAGAAATTGGTAGACGCAATAAGACATTTTATATGATGAATTTCGCGCCCTCTCCTCTGCGTCCGGGGACATTTGCCCCCTGCCCCTGGCCTACTTCGGATTATTACCACAAAAACCACATTCCTTCCTCTCTGCTCTAAACCGTATGGCCTGCAGTCGTTGCTACTACTGCTACTACTGATACTACTGCTGCTGCTGCTACTGCTACTACTACTGCTACTACTACTACTACTACTACTACTACTACTACTACTACTACTACTACTACTACTACTACTACTACTACTACTACTACTACTACTACTACTATTATTATTATTATTATTATTATTATTATTATTATTATTATTATTATTATTATTATTACAAGATGCGTAATGATGTCTGTCGTTTTCCACCGGAGTTAGCGTCTGCGTTCCAAGAGTTGAGCCGGTTTAATATAAACGCAATTCCAGCTGAGCTGATTCCAGTTCATCAGGTGATGTTTGTGTTCGGTTGATTTCTCACGCTTCTCCAACGACTTACTCAGTATTCACCTATTTCCAACAATAATGTCAAATCCCGAGACGTTAGTTTCATTTGTTTTTGCACTAAACAACCTGCAGCAAAAACAGCACAGGACGCCCTACTATAATAGCTATCTATACATTGGCGTCCAACTGTTTTCAACATATATACGAGCGGTAACGAGCCACGTTCGATTCGTAGTCTCAGTATTCGACAGTGCCTTAGAGTAGAAGTCTGCATTGGATCTGGCGTTCTCTTTTGATTCGGGAACGTTTTTATGCCTGACCTGTACAGTTCCAAGTTGCACGACGGTCAGTACGCCACACTGGCGTGACCACGTGTGGGTCCCGTTCTGGACGGAACCAGTCGTGAGATCTGGGCAAAACCGTGGAGAAGTTTTAGGGAGAGGGGGGTGACATGGGCGCCCACAGAAATTTTTCCAGGAGTGGTCAGAAAACACATTTTAACACAATGGTCACGGTTAATATTTTAGCAGGGTTGTCAAATTTCACTGTGAAATATTGGTATTTGCACTTTTCAGTGGCGGGGGGAATGCCCCTCTTGCCATAACATGCGGACGCCCATGGAGGGGAGATACTGTAGGTGTTAGGCGCATGTGCATGTGTCAAGAGAAAACCTTTTACGAATACCTTTTATTGCCTGTGGACTTTTTGTTTCATTGGAAAATGTCCACGTGCCTCTCCCTCGCTCCGATTAGAAACATTTCTTTGGGCCAATTAGGCCTAATTAATAAGATAATTTCTGAGCAAAGAATTCTCTGCCCCCCCTCCACGTGATCTGAATAATTTGTGATTCTGCGTGGTCACCAGGAGTTTTGAAGTGAGTTTCTCTCCAATGAATGAATAACCCAGCGTCGCTTTCTGAGGGGCTCGCCCTCTGACTCCCACCGGACCCCGGGTCCCCATTTTGGGCCTCTCACTGAGCAGTCGCCTCGCATAGCGTTATAGGGTTCCTATTAAAGACGGTATCTTGCACGCTACAATGCTAATGCTAATCGAATCCTACTGTATAGTAAATCTAATAGACACTTTGAATTATTCCTGTTTATTGCCAATCAATTTCAGTTTCGCTGCTAAGCGTGCGAAGATCTTAATCGCTAAAATTCACGAAACTTACCACACGCGAAATACATTTAACCGGTGAGAGAAAGAGGGAGAGTAAGAGGGAGAGAAGAGAGAGAGAGAGAGAGAGGAGAGAGAGAGAGGTGAGAGAAGAGAGAAGAGAAGAGAAGAAAGAGGCAGAGGAGAGAGGAAAACAGAAAGAGAAGAAAAAGAGAGAGAGAGAGAGAGAGAGAGAGAGAGAGAGAAAGAGAGAGAGAGAAATACAGAGAGACAGATAGATATACAGTGTAGAAACAGAGAAACAGAGAGACAGCGAAAGGAAGAGAGAGAGCGAGGGAGAGATGGAGAGGGAGGAAAAGAAAGAGGAAGAGAGAAGGCGTAGAATCTTGAGAGAATTCTGCTGTTGAGTATCCATTGTTGGAGAGAGAGAGAGAGAGGAGAGGGAGAGAGGGAGAGAGAGAAAGAGAGTTGAATACACTTCTTCACTTAGCATTCAAGTTTTTAAAGAAATATTTCTAGTGCGGTTTTTATAGCGACGAATGCTGATTGGAGATTTTCATCGAAATTTCCGTCAGAGTCAAGACTGACCGCGGGGTCCACCCGCTGCGACGACCAGTCGACGACGACGACGACGACGACGACGACGACGACGCTGGAAACGGCGTTGCACTTGCGAGGCCTGATGGCGATGACAGCCCCCTTTGCAATCGCCGTCCGTCGTTATCACCTAGACGCTTACCATGGTCATTGGCATTCCGACCGAGAGACGCACGGAAGTAAAGTTGGGCAACGGTGTTGTTCTAAGCTCCACGGCACGTAACACACACACACACACACACACACACACACACACACACACAGTCGGTCGGGTCCGTCAAAATACCCTAACCGACGAGACAAATGAATTCGACGAGGAAATTATTAGTCACACAGGTGCAATATAATCGAGGCTGTTCGTTTCGTTTCCAGAGGAGGTTCCAACGGCATGCGATTGTCAACTCAGACCCTGGCACAGGAGACCACCCGAATGGCTGTCTAAGTGATTGATAAGGGGTAAAAATCCGGTGGGAAATTACGGAATTCGCTCAAGTTTTCATCTTCCGCAGGAATATAGGGTGTCTCACAAGTGTGCGTGTTGTTTGTTTTTCACGGTAGTCATAGTCTGCTTTGGTGATGTATTTTCCCACTCCTACTCTCTCTCTCTCTCTCTCTCTCTCTCTCTCTCTCTCTCTCTCTCTCTCTCTCTCTCTCTCTCTCTTTCTCCCTCTCTCTCTCTGATCTCTGGAACTGTCCTGGCCTTTCGCCGTATGGATTCAAAGTACCCTCGATTGATACCTTTGAGTATTGAAATTGACGCTAGAGAAGTTCGTAAATAATTATGATGATGATGATGATGATGATAATAATAATAATGATAATAATGATAATAATAATAATAATAATAATAATAATAATAATAATAATAATAATAATAATAATAATAATAATAGAGGCAACATTCGATCGAGTTTGGAAGAAATCAATCCGACGAATCGGGAGTTGGATAGTGTGTGTGTGTGTGTGTGTGTGTGTGTGTGTGACTGTGTGTGTGTTTGCGTGTGTGTGGAGTTGCAGTTTCAAGGTCACTCACCGTTCTCAAGGACGTTATTTGCACAGTAAAATTCAAAAGTAGCGATTTCCACGTGTGTATCGTTTTGGTATTAATGTATTGACGTTCACACTTGAACCCGGATGGACAGAACTGCTCTACACAAAACCGACGCTCTGCGCCAGAGATGGCACTGGGTTAAGGGTCAAATGGGTCAGCAAATCCTGATATGTCAATAGGTCAGAGGTGACTTGTGTCATGGGTCAACGTCTCAGTGGGTAACATGGGTTATTGGTCATTTGGGTGACCCCATCTCTGCTCTGCACAACTCCCCCCAAGGCACCCTGGCTGTCAGACCTAATTAATGATAAAATCTGTCTTTTAGTAAATAAAACCATGTTACTGTATAATTATAATGAACCTTATTACCTTAAGACGCGACAAATCCCTAGACCTACTAATCATTCAACTAACTATCCGGCTGGACTTTCATTTGTTGTTCCTTATTCTCGCACCGTCATTGGCGCTAGTTGTTTCTCAGTGTGTGGCCCTAAGCTCTGGAATTAATTGCCAATGTCACTTCGTGTAACTAACACTTTAATAATAATTGACTATCATCTTTCAGATCCGGTCTTTAAAAGTTAAAACATACCTGTTTGACTTGGCTTATTCCCTCAGATTGCACCCCCGCTGTTTTGACGTAACTTTCCAGATTGGCCTGGCTCTAATTCTATTTGGATTTGGTGCGCCATCGGCTGATACCCTGGGCATTATGATAGTGGCGCCATAGAAGTTTATTGATTTATTGAAACCTAGGTTGTAGTTACGAGAATCGTTTGGATTTTATATATTTTTGCCAAAATTTCAAGACCCAAGCCCAGTCCATAAACAGAAGTACAAGATTGGATTAATAAATTCTTCTCCTGTATCGAACTCTGCTGGGTTTTCTAGTAAAACCCATGAAATTATAGAATAGACCACGGATCTTCAGCTGATCTGAGGAACACAAGTTATTAATCTAATCTATTCTTAAACTTCTATAGCGCCACATCATAATGCACAGGAGCATCAATCGATTGCACACCAAATCCAAATAATTAAAGATCCAAGTCAAATCCAGGGTATCCGGCCAGGCAAACGGGTGACAGTCTATGGTGGATAGGCCAGGTCAAAAGATGGGTTTAAAATTAAATAGACAAGCTATTTGAGACCTAATTAAATCGAAATCTTTGTGCCTGGTAATCTCAAATCCTTTTCTATAAGTTTACTTCGAATGCCTTAATCTGTCTGTCTGTCTGTCTGTCTGTCTCTTTCTCCCTCAGCCTCGTAGACAGCACGCGTTCTAGAAGCAATCTTAATACGTTCTTAAACAGAATTCTTTCAACTTCCTTCTGAGCTTCTGTTTCCTCGATGTTCCAACGCCAAGGCCAGTCAAAACATCTGCCCTGCAATCATCCGCGTTTAAGTGGCGCCGTCTAGCGAATTGGAATCAAACAATTTTTGTATTACCAAACAAACACATAGAGAATTTAGATAGCTAACGGGTAAAAGGTCTGTTAGGTTTTATAATTAATAATAATAATAATAATAATAATAATAATAATAATAATAATAATAATAATAATAATAGTAATAATAATAATAACAATAGTAATAATAGTAATAATAGTAAGTAGTAATAATAATAATAATAATAATAATAATAATAATAATAATAATAATAATAATAATAATAACAATAACAATAATAATAATATGATTTAAAGTGGTTTAGGAGGCTAAGTAAGCCTGTGTGAAAACCACTGAAGTAACCATCTGCATTCAATAATCTAGTTTTCTGAGATAGCCTTTGAATCCGTTTACTGTTTCAACTGTCACTCCCACCTCGTCCAAACTGTTCCATTTGTCCACAACCCTTGCACTAAAAAATTTCTTTCTTGGACCCACCCTCTGCTTAATGACCGAAATACTGAAGGAGGACTGTACGATGTTAGTTCGGAGGAGCGATCATCAACTGGTGCCAGTTATTCAATAAAATGGCGCTATAGAAGTTAGTTTATTTTACTGCAGACGATGTACGCTGCTCACTTCTAAACAGGAAATCAGAAATTAGTCATCGACCGGGATTCAGGTCCTTAACCCCTTAACCGTGTATTTAACTGTAATTCAATGTAAAATGGACGGATATATCCGGGATTCCCAGTTAAGGGGTTAATAAATGAAAACGCTTCACAGATATTGAACGGCCTGACGACCTCCTTCTGGACTTTCCGGCTTGACCGGGCCCCAATCCGGGTTGGATTTGCTGCGCCATCGGCAGGTGTCATAGACGTCGCAATAGTGGCGCCATAGAAGATGATTGATTCGATTGATTGATTGATTGACTGATCGATTGACTGATCGATTGATCGATTGATTGATATGCGCGCGATTGTAGCTAAAACAGAAACTGCGTTTGTGATTGATTGATTGATTGATTGATTGATTGATTGATTGATTGATTGAAAAGGTAAAGACGTAACCGGGGACTTGATTGTCATCCAGAACGTGTCTCGCTACTGCGACGACACGTACGAATGCATAGCGTCAAACGGAGTGCCACCGGCGGTCAGCAGACTCATCAAGGTCACCGTCGAATGTAAGTGACCAAGGATTCAGTCTCTATCTTAGAGGTTCTCAACGTCCCCCGCACTCCCTCCCTCCCCCAAGGGGGCAATTTGAATTTTTAATGGAGCATTTAGAAAATTTGAAATTTTCAACAGGGCAATTCGAGAATGATTATAGTAATAGCGGTTCTTTGGAACTACTTATTAATTTTCTAGGTCTCTATGGAACCTAGGCATCTAGTCGAGGGCTATATATTATTATATACAGGGTGGCGCAAAAAACCGGACTATATTATATGCCAAACCTGATCTGACTAGTCCGGATTTTTGCGACACCCTGTATATAAAAATATCTTAACCTATCCTTTGTTTAATAGTTTATTATTCTATGGTCCGAGCCCTGAGAGAGAAAGCGTTTCCATTGATTCATCAATAGTAACGGGGGTGGGGGATATTAGGATTTTTGGATGCTTAGGGGGTGAAAGGTTTAGAACCAGGGACGTAGCGACGGGGTATGTCGGTATATAGACGGTCCACAAATCAGGCTACCTTACAGTTTTAATGCGTTTTTTAAAGATTTGCATAGTTTTTAAAGATTTATACCTCCAAATCACATTATATACCCCAAATCAATTTTCTGGCTACGCCCCTGTTCAGAACCGCTGCTCTATTTGTTCTTCTTCTTTTCTGTCACAGACCATTTTAACTTCCACTCCGCCCCGGCGGACATGCAACTGCCCGAAAAATGAAATTTCTGACCACCTGGGGTTTGAACCACAGACCGATGGAACATCTCCCGTTCTTAGAGCAACCTCATGGATACACTGACCTTAGACCGGTCGACAACCCACCTTGCCCATTACTATTTTAAGAAAGATTAAGCGCATACGAATAAACATCTACTAATGTACTACTCTTCAAAACGCTATATAAATTTACGAGATTTTACTTTTCTTACTTCTTTCTACCGAGAGAGCCATCGAGAAAGAAATGTCCGTAATTGTATTAGTTCGAAGATCCCTGTTTTAACTTTTAGTGGCGGCTCCACCGGGGGTGCCCCTATTGAGAGCCTGCCCTCCCAGTGGCCCCCAGTTGGGACCCTATACTTAATGCTACATACATTCAAAGCGCCGACCCAATATTTCTGGCTGGGCCGATCATTGTGCTACAGTCCATAGAGCATAGAATATAAAGAGGACGCATATATACATATACGTCCCAGAGCCAGCAGATCGCCATATTTGCGACGTAATAAAACGTTCCGGGCGCAGAATGTGTTTTAAAATTAAGTACATTCGACGAGCCATCGCTCAATACTGAATTCTCGAAGTTCTAGTTTTCGATTTATTTATTTATTTATTTATTCATTCATTCATTAATTCATTCATTCATAATTTACTTTAGAAGTTTAGAGGGTAGTCGCATCACAGACCAATAGTATCATAGAAAACCCGCATTTTAGTAACAAAACCAGCCTGGGTTGTTTTAGTGACATTTATTTTCTCAACTGTCGACGTGTTAATTAAATAGAAAAAGCGCTGTCAATGGACGCATTATTGGAACCGAGCCGAGACCAGCAGTCTGGTCGTCAAACAAAGCGGCCATAAGCGAGGCGGAATTATGGGCGTAGCCAGGATGTTTGATTTGTGGGTCCCTCGGTTATTTGACGACCTTTCACGATCGTAAAATATCGGATGACGAAAAAACCTCCATATTGTCTGATAGTACGGTGAACTAATGAGATCGTGTATGTACTTAGTTATAGAAGATCATTTTTGGCTGTGCTCATGCATGACATGGAGTCAAGACGACTTGATTTCTGTATATCTAAATCCTTGTAGCTAATCACAACTCTAAATCATTTAGGCGTCTTCAAATTCGAATTTTTGCATCGCCGAAGTTACTATGGGAAGCCAGAGATTTTTGTGTGACGGTACTAGCCTGTAGGGGGCGGGAAGTTAGCAGAGTGGTAACAACGTTGGGCGTTGGAGCAGAAGGTCGCGGGTTCAACTCCCGCAGGAGCCCTAAGGTCGACTCAGTCTCTTCTTTCGCCAGATGGCGATGGCAAAAGAGTAGCGGATTAATCCGCGGAATAAACAGGCGCGTTGCATGAGAACACTGGCCCAGTACCATGTAACCTTGCACTAGTCGCCTGGCTGAGGACCTTGGTAACGGAGATCAGCGCCGCCCTATGAGCCTTGAGGTTAGCCTTGAGTGCTCGGGAAGGACTTTACTTTACTTTACTAGCCTGTAGTCTACGGCGTATCGGAAAAGCTTATAAAAGTTAAAACTGGTTTATATTTGACTCGCTTCTCTGCGTTCAGAAATCGAAAATTTTCCGTTTTCAACTGTCTTTTGCTCTCTCTCTCCATTTGATTTTGATACATTTTATTTTAATAATACGTGGTCGTATCAGCTTCTATTATGAATCTATGATAGCCGCAAAGAATTTTACATAAACGGTTACATAATATTGCATACCGGAAAATATCTTTATCGAAAAAAATCACTGAGAAAATCAGATGTATAAAATAACTGCGAAAATGATACATGTTTCTAACATCGAATACATACAGATGATACAGTAGTACTTCGTTATAGCGTACTTGACGGAGCTGTAAAATTTAGTAAGTAGTATCCGAGGTACGCTATATCCAAAACCATCCAATACAGATAGGGCATCCTATGGGACGTATACTGTCGTACGTTATAACTGAGTATACGTAACAGGGCTATTTCTAGAATTATCAATTTGGTGGGGCGGGGGGTCCCCTGCCAAAAAGAGCCTGACAAGCAAAGAAAGGGTCATTCCATAGCTGAGGTTGGGGAATGTTGGGGTGTCGGTCTTCAAATTGGGGGATGTTGGAGGTGTTAGGGGTGGTGGGGTGGTGTAAAAATATCCCTGACACGTAATAAGTTAATAACCGAGTTCGTTATAGCGAAGTTCTACTGTATCGATTGTCGTGTATCATATATTCGCAGTTAAGCCCGAGGTCACCCTTCCGAACCTAAGACAGGGTCAGTCGAGAGGGAGGGAGACGATCCTCGAATGCATCATAACCGCAAATCCTCAGGCGGCGATCATGTGGAAAAAGGAGGGGAGGTCGCTGACGAAATCGACGAAATATCTCGTCGAGGCGTACGAAGAGGGTGAGAACGTGATGATACTCAGCCTGAGGATCAAAGACATCGAAACGGTCGATTACGGGGACTACGAATGCTACGCCAAGAACCCACTCGGAGACGACTCGAGAACGATGCTTCTATACGGTCTGTCTCCATCGTCTTCTTCTTTTTTCATTCTTGCGCTACAAAAATAAATTACAAATTGCTGATGCAGCTAAGATTTCGCTTCTCTCGTGAAATATGAATAGAAGTTTACGCGTATGAATAATAATAATAATAATAATAATAATAATAAAATAATAATAATAATAAATAATAATAATAATAATAATAATAATAATAATAATAATAATGATGATGATGATGATGATGATGATGATGATGATGATGGTGATGATGATGATGATGATGGTGATGATGATGACGATGATGATGATGATGATGATGATGATGATGATGATGATTATTATTATTATTATTATTATTATTATTATTATTATTATTATTAATCCCATTATTATCACAACGTCTGTAGAATTCGTGGAGACGGAAGCGAAGTCTCGGGTAACGAATCACCGCAGATGGAGTCAGCCGCCGCCGCCGCCGCCACAGCCGACGGCGACTCCTCAACCGCCCCTTCATCGCCCGTCGCAGCCGCCGACGACCGTCGTCGACTCGCGCTCCTTCGCCGCGGTCGTCAAGAAACAACTGACCGGACAAGGATCGCCAAGTCAGAATAAACATCGTATGACGACGCCCGTCTGGACAAGACATGGGACATGGGTTGCGTCGGACCATGGGTTGGGTTGGGTCAGACATGTCCATAAGTTTATGGTGGGTTAGGTCAGAGACACCGTTACATGGCTTCAGGAAGTGTAAGGTATTGCGGTGTGTCGGGTCGGGTCGGGTCGGGTCGGGTCAAATAACCGCATTGCTTTCGTGGGTTGGGTCTGAATCATTTTGGGTTTGGGTTCGGTAGACTGGGTTTTAAAAAGGACCTATGTCTTTGTCTGATCTACAGAGTAAACTCTTTTAATGCAAAGTCTATTATTATTATATTATTATTATTATTATTATTATTATTATTATTATTATTATATCATAATCTATATTGAAATCTCAAAAGCGTTTATTATTATTATAATATTATTATTATTATTATTATTATTATTATTATTATTATTATTATTATTACTTTTATTTTGATCTAGTCTAATCTTAACTTCTATAGCGTCACGTTATGATGCATAGAAGCATCGGCCGATAGCGCACCAAATAACAGACATACAATATCAGGTCAAATCCAGGAAATAATGGTAATTTGTATAGCGCTGTAACTGAGAATATATTTAGGGTTGCCATTATTCCTGTCAACAAAATGCCAGACACCCGGATAGGTGGTAAAAAAATGCAAACGTAACAAGGCGGACCACGGAAATTTTTATATTATATATTTCGTCAAAGCTAATAAATTGCAAATTGGTGATTTTACAAGTGCATTCCAAACTTCAAATCCGTTTTCACAAAATGTTACTTTTTTGGACAGGCCACGCTGGTCCTCAGCCCCTCAAATAACATAATTATATTGTAAATAAGGCAATAAAATTTTAAATATATGTAAACTGCACCACCTACAATAAAAAAAAAAAGAAACTGTTACATGACTTGGTATTTATTTACTGATTTACTGAACTCGGCTGCTTTTATTAATATCTTTTTTTCAATTTCTTTTATTAATATCTTTTTTTCAATTTCTTTTATTAATATCTTTTTTTTCAATTGCATAATATATACTTAAAAATTGCATCTCACTAATTCTCTTCCATGTAGTGAATAGATCAAGTGGGCCTACAGCTTATTAGCCAATGCAGGTCCTTGAAAGTATGCACTGCAACTGACAATACTGATACTTTGAAAATTAATTTTATTTCGCAATAACACAAGGAAAGCGTATTCTGACCATTTTGCTCTGAAACTCCAATAACAATAGGAATTTCTATTTTTCGATCCCGTTTAACCTAGAGTTTAAGCGATTTTGCCATACTCATAGGATTTTTCAGACGCGTTAAAAAGGTATGTTCCTGGCAAAATTTTAAATAAGATAATCTTCAAGAAATTTCAATATTCATATATCCACTTGGTTTTATTTGGAAAAAATATGAATAATTCTGTCTAATATATTTGCCATATTTTCATTCAAATTGAATCAGAGCTTTTGTTTTGCCATTTATTCAAAAAATTCAGAAGATTCCTTTCAGCCAACGTTCGCCAGATGGCCTAATGAATTTTTCGATATTACATGCTATGATTAGGGTCGCTGAAGTGGGCCACGATTCTAATACGTTTGAGAAACCCTGCTTTATACTGCTTGATAATACACATTTAGGATATGGATTTCCCCAGACACATGACATTATTTATAGGGGATTATAGCCCAAATGTTGCATTGCAGTAGGCTGGGAGTGACTTGCTTGCTGTATTTTGATAGCTCGCGAGAAAATACCGGACACATGCATGTCCAGTATATTGCCTCAATTTTTTCACCGAAACAAATAGGCAAAATACCGGACAGTCCGGTTAAAAACCGGACATCTGGCAACTTTAAACGTATTCCAGAAGAACCACTCACGTAGCACAGTTAATGGTATTGAGACAGAATTATTATTATCCTTGTTGTTGTTGTTGTTATTATTATTATTATTATTATTATTATTATTATTATTATTATTATTATTATTATTATTATTATTATTATTATTATTATCATCATCATCATCATCATCATCGTCTCCATAATTAGCATCATCATCATTAATTGTATTGATAATTAATATAGCGTTGTGTATCTATTAGAAAGCCTTCCTCTGCACTTATTCCTCTGGCCAACGCTTTGGTATCGAGTCGTCTCGACTATTGCATTCAAACTGGTATTTCAAAATCCGACTTAAACCGCCTGCAAAGGATTCAAAATTCATTAGCCAGGGCTATCACTGGAACTGCCAAAAAACATCACACCGATCCTAAAATCACTTCATTGGCTACCTGTCAAACAAAGAATTGAATTCAAGATAAGTCATTGGCATAAGACGCTCCACACAAATTAATATCTCGTCGTTACGGTTCAACGAGGTCATCTGATGCTACTACCATGCCCTATAGCAGGACTACTACTGGAAAACGTGCTTTTTCTGTCGCCGGACCCAGACTTTGGAATTCTCTGCCGGTACAGGTCCGCCAAACTGATTGTCTTACTACCTTCAGGTCTAGACTTAAAACACATCTATTCCTGACTTCATATCCGCCTTAACCTGGAATCTGGAAGTACGGACTCACCTTTGGATTACAACCTCGATTCACCACGGACAATGATTCACGACTACGATTATTTGAAGCGACCATCGACTGGTGCAGATTGATTACAATTAAAGAATTGACTTGATTACTTAATCTACTACTACTACTACTACTACTACTACTACTAGAAAGACTTTCAAAACACAGTTGCTACAGGGTGGCGCAAAAAACCGGACTAGTCACATTAGGTCTGGCATTTAATATAGTCCGGTTCTTTTGCGCCACCCTATATACTGTTGTCGATGCGTTGAAAGCTGTGATTGATTGTTTTGGAGAAGTTAGACTGTGATTTTATAGCTTTAGGCCTACAAAATAACTGTACTGAATGCTGATAGTGGCGCCATAGAAGTTCATTGATTGATTGATTGATTGATTGATCGATTGATAAAAATTGATTTATTCGTTTCTGCTCTCACAAATATCTCTTATATTTCTTGGTCAAGCGATTAACGCATGATATATGCTGTATACAAAGCCACGCTGCTGTACAGTAGTAGTAGTAGTAGTAGTAGTAGTAGTAGTAGTAGTAGTAGTAGTAGTAGTAGTAGTAGTAGTAGTGGTAGTAGCATGCAATCTAAATCTTACAGATTCTGCTAGTGGCTTTTCTTTTCTAATCATGAACTTATTCCTCGTTGCGTTGCAGTGTCGCCGTACGGGATGACGTCACGTAACGACGCTGACGAACTGACGTCATCGCTTTTCCGGAAATGGATCTTGCTGTCCGGCGTCCTTATTGCCACGTCGAACCTGTAATCAATGTGACCGTCTCTTCGTTCGTTTAAAAGAAAGCCAGTTCATATTACAGTATACATCAGAGATGTCCATGGGTTGGGCTAACCCATGGGTTGGATTTGGGTTGGTTGGACTGGGTTGGGTAGGGTTAGACTTTTCCATATTAATGGTGTGTTGGTTCGGGTCAGAAAAAAAGTCATGGTTTAAGAAATTACAATGCATTACGGTTGGTTAGGTTGGGTCAAATAACCCTATTGCCGGCATGGGTTGGGTGGGGTTGGTTGGAGATTCGATGGGATGGGTTGGATTGGGTTCTAAAAATGGACTCATGGACATCTCTGCTAAAAAACCCTTTCGAAGGAATTCCGATTTGCTTAAAGTTGTTAAATATAAATATCTGCTCGTTTGAATATATTATTTTTCTCTGCCGAGGAGTCAAATGTACACGATTCGGGCGTCGGAAGAATAAAAGCGTTATTAAATCTATCGACCGGACATGAGTTGCCTACATTGACGTAACCACTTGGGGGCGGGAGACATGTCCCCCTATTCGGATCTGGACCGGTCGTGGAATTTGCGCGAAACCGTTGAGAATTTTTTCCGGGTGGGGTGGGTTGGGGGCTTGGGGTAGGTAGTGTGATCTAAGAGAATGCGAGAAAATTCGAAGTGCTCGTCAAAAATTATTGTACACCAGAAAATGTCGATGTTCCCCCCCCCCTATTTCCGAATCCTAGCTGCGCCAGAAGTTGCTTATATACGACACGATAAATAGTAATACTGTGTTTCGTGTTTGCGCTGTTTAGTAATGGCTGCGATGAATTTGGCATACAGGATACCATAATTATTTGTACAATTTATGATGCGCAAAATCCGTAATATTAATGAAATTCTGAGTTTTTTATATTAGAAAATAAATTGTTGACAATGTGATTTTAAAAACTGCTACTTCAAAATTAGCTATAATAGCACCAGTTATGCGCAACAGCGTAAGTAAATTTCAATGGCTTACGCAATTAACCAAATGTCGAATCTGCTACGCAAATTTTAATGTGCGATTATAAAATTCAGCTTTGAGCAACGCTCAGTTGAACGCGAAAACGAAAAAGAAATGTATTTTACGGTAATAGTGGTTGTCGGTGTTATTATTATTAACTTACTGCTGTTTTAAAATTATAATGCACAGAAATGCCTGGCAGAAATCTAGTTTATTTTCAAGTTTACGAAATTCCTTTCATGTTCACATCTTCTCTGGTATTGTTCATCCACTTTCCGCATCTTTTTCCTCCGCCTCTATTTCTTTCCATTTGAGTGTGGAATGCTTTGTGCAGTAGAGTTCTTTCACGAGATGTTCGGTTGCGATATTTTGCTCTAGTTCCCAACATGCATTTCGATTTGATTGAAGTATCCGACAGATCAATCAACATTTTAAGTCCTCATTAAC
Source organism: Metaphire vulgaris (assembly GCA_018105865.1). NCBI lineage: Eukaryota > Metazoa > Annelida > Clitellata > Crassiclitellata > Megascolecidae > Metaphire > Metaphire vulgaris. Next base: position 13,661,129 of record CM030846.1, read on the forward strand.
GGTTAGATCAAACACTGAAATGATCTTGATCTCAAATTATGGTCTTAAGGGCTCAACTCACAATTTAGACAAGAGAATTCTTTGATATTCAGTTTCTATTTTAAGAAATGTTTATTGAAGTTTTTCTTTTCTTTGTAGTGCATACCTACGTTAACAGTGGCGGCTCCAGGATTTCTTGGTGGGGGATGAATGAATACATACTGTAGGAAGTTGGCGGGGAATGAAAAGATAAGGAAAAATGCAACAAATTTTACCGAAAAAGGCTGACAAAAGGGAATTTTATCTCTAATTTTACTACACTATTACCGCAAATAATAGGTTGACAAGCAAAAAACGGTCATCCGCAGTTTTCCTCCCGTAGTTTACTAGACTTTTACCGAAAAATAGGTGTCACAAGAAAAAAAGTAAGTCCGGAAGTCCGGTGGGGGATGCATCCCCACTCATCCCCCACATGGAACACATGGAACCGCCACTGTACGTTAGACTAATTTTGAATTGTCCTTTCAAGTTATGTCGTATCATTTTACCTTTTAGACAGCATTGTGTTAAGTAAGTAAAAGATAACATATCACTGAGATACAATGATATCTTTATTGCAACGATCGTATCTTTTAATCCTGACAATTGTTAGTCGTTTCCTTTTCTTCTGATACGTTTCGATTAATTTCTTCATTTCTGTCCATTGATTTTAGTCGGCTTGCCACCGTCACAAAAAAACCTATACCGGAAATAAAATCGAAATTCTATCTTTTAATCGCTATAAAAATCGCGGATTTCATACGCGTGGACTCTACGCTCCACAGAACTCGTGGGTGGTATACAGCATATTTGAGTACTCCCCTGGCTGCACATGCGTCGTATAGAGTGGACCAGTGGGGTGGGCTGGGGTGGGGTGGGGTGGGGTAAGTCAGCAAAGAAGTGAACAGGGATTCCCCCTCCTTTCCCACTACGAATACCACATTAGCTGTAGAGCTCCAACAAATCTGCTGTTCAAATTGAAAAACGACGTCGGCTCTCTTGTCTTGTCATTAGTAATATCTGATAGAAAGACAACGAACCAGCGAAAATAAACGAATTGGACATACATAGAATTCTAAATGTTAATACGAATTTCTGAGATCGTTGTCGAAACCGTTAAGACAATTTATATAGCGCTATAATAGAATTGGTCTTTCGCAAGAGTGTTTTAAAACTTTAGATAAGAATACGATTGAACGGATCTATGAAACGATGTCCTAGTCTTTATGGATTAGTTACCAACCGCTTTAATAATAATAATAATAATAATAATAATAATAATAATAATAATAATAATAATAATAATAATAATAATACGCAATAAGAATAAACCATCGATTTTCACATAACACTTCATCTGATCTCATCACAGAAATCGTAAATCTTTTAAGTTTGTTTTTGACAGAAAGACCTTACTTACTTACTTAATTACTTATACATTTGATTTGCGTTGCCTGTTTCTCCATTTGAACAACAGCTGAACGTTTCTTCTCCTAGTTTGTAATTTAAGAAATCGGATTAGAATGGCGTTATGTCATTTTTAGGTAAAAAAATACATCAAGTCCGCGTTCTCTTGGAACAGATTTTTAAAATTGATCACTAATCTAATTTTTGAATGACTGATTACCAGTTAAATTGGTTCCATTTTTGTCGCTAAAAATTGAACAATTTCAAATTCTATAATTATGTAGTTGAATCAACCTCACAAGATTTGGGTCTGTATGACACTCAAACGAAGAAGTCATGAAAACAGCCAATACTAAACGAAAGTTATTTCACATCTGCCAACGACGCAAATTGACTTATTTTGGTCACATGCAAAGAAACACCAAGGATAAGCTACACAAAACAATTCAGCAAGACATCGTGCCGGGAAAAAGAAAGAAAGGCTGGCCAAACAGAAGATGGGTGGACGATTTAGAAGAATGGACTGGAATGACAATAACAACAGCAACTAAAAAACATCAAAAGAAAGAGAACTACCTGGAAATGCCTGGTTCATGACGTCACCTTATCCTCAACTACTGAATAAAAGAGGAAAAATGATGATGATGATGATGATGATGATGATGATGATGATGATGATGATGATGATGACGACGACGACGATGACACTCTAACGCAAATGCAAATATATCCACTTTAAGCCGCTTGAATTTCTGAAATATTTTAAGATTTTGCGATTTTGTTAAATCTAGGGATGCCTCAAAATTATCCGAACTGGATTTTACTATTTTTGGTTTTATATAAAAATAGTCCATTCTCCTACATATACGTCCATTAAGATTCTTCTTTAAAGTCTTGCTTTCTACTCGTTTCCTTCATTTCTTGATTCCATAATATCTGCTGACTGTTACTTGCTACACCCTTCGTCAAGCGTTTAGTATACAAGGAGATCGAGTCGTTATGCCGACGGCCAATGTCGATAAATTGTTAACAGCGTTAAGCTGCGAAGATAAAACGCTGGTCTAGAGAAAATAGTGGCAACCTAGTCTAGATTAATGGCGTTAGCCACTTGCGTCGCTGCTAGCCTAGAACACGGAGATCAACGCCGGAAACCCTACGCTCGTTCGAATATGGAACTGCCTTAACTTTTTATACTTAACAATATAACTCGTTGTGGTTTTAATTAGTAAAAAGGCGCTTAATGGCACAATGATATCAAGTCGGTCAAAACTTGAAACGCCATAAATGAAAAAATTGCTTAACACTAAACTTTAATGAAACATAGATTTCTGGCAGAAAACGCACGTGCTATTTGAATACTAAATCGAGTCTTTAGAGCATTTGCGATTAATTATTATCTATTAACTTCTAAGATATATTCCCTATTGTTCAGACTTTATAGTTATGATGTGAATATTCTTCTTTATGTTTTAATGTTTGCTTAATTGATTTCCGTTCCATATTTCCCTGATTTTGTTTTCACTTTTATCACCCCCATTTGAAACTACAGTGTTCAATGTCAACAGTATGTCATGTTATATATTATAGTTACTATTTTATATATTTGTATTATTATTATTATTATTATTATTATTATTATTATTATTATTATTATTATTATTATTATTATTATTATCTGACAATTTATATAGCCCTATAACAAGGCCTTAGAGTGCTTCAAGAGTCAAGAGTGCTTCACAACATAAGGTTAGCAGTCATACGACGCATTGAACAAATGTGTCTTCAAGTGTACGTACAGTAGAACTTCGTTATAGCGTACTTAGCGGGTCTGTAAAATGTAGTACGCTATATCCGAGGAACGTCATATCCGATACCATCCAATACGGTAGCGCATCACACGGAGACCGTACATTTTGCGGTACTTTCTAACCGAGTACGCATTATAACAGAGTAAGTTATAACGAAATGCCACTGCACGAAGTTTTCATCGGATGCCTCCTTCCTGATAGGAAATTCTGTGCACAAGTCGAATGACAAATCAGGCAGTATATACTCTTTCTCCTAAGTAGCTGTCATCTCTTTTTCTTTTGATCCGATTCTTTCTGCTTATCTGTTGAATAAAGAGTTGATTTACTGTCAGAATTCATCTCTTGTTCCGTCAGAAATCCGTGTCTCTCCATCTAGAAGGGGAAGATATCCGCCGCATTCGATATGCTTTGATATGTCGAAACACGTTCTGAGTGGAGTCTATAGACGAAGAATCAAGCTTCGACGCGTGTAGTGACGTATCTTATGACGTACATCCGCTTTCGTCGTTAAGTGCTTGCTCACTTAGGAACGGCTGACGTCACCACGGTTCACCTTTGATCTCCGGTGCATTCTGATGACGTCAGACGTGCGCTCCGACATATTTACTTCCTGCAGCGCCTTCGCATTTCCATCGCTTTTATACCCGATTTTCAATGTTTTTAAGAATCAAAATCTACCCGTCTGCTTTGATTCTATATGATTATACGCGTTTTTGTCTGTAGATTGATGTTCTGCTTAATTAATTAATTATCTGTTGTAAGAGAGATTAGAATTTTTCAGAAAATTCTAAAATTCTATAACTTTCTAGATTCACTGCATGCATTTACCGTCATAATTAAATCCTGTGACGACTGCTATCTCAGTTGCTTCTAAGAGACATCAACACTTATAGGCAGTGCTTATTCTAGCCACCTTGACATTGGGGGGATTTTGAAATGTTTAGGGGACAAGGTCTTAGTCTCCACACTTTTTTTGGAAGAGGGAATTTCCATCCATCAGCCAAAATATTAAAAATGTTGGGGTGAATTTTAAAACTTTGGGGGCGGATTCCCCCAGAGACGGCCTAGAATAAACACAGCCTAAAGGCCTACAACGTCCTGGAACATGATTTTCGAAGCTGTAAGGCGCAGATAGAAGAATCAGTTGAGGCGGATGTAAGATATTTTAGTGAAATTGCTTAAGTAATCCAAGAATTTTCGCGAATTTGATGATTCACCAAAGATTTCCAAACGATGCAGATATCTATGGATCGTTAAACCACGGAGCCATGAAATCATTGAACGTCTGCTCGGGTGGAAGACGTTTCGATGACGACGACGACTATGATGATGATGATGATGATGATGATGATGATGTTGATGAAGATGATGATGATGATGATGATAAGGATGATGATGATGATAATAATGATAATGATAATGATGATGATGATGATGATGGTGATGATGATGATGATGATGGTGGTGGTGATGATGAGCATTCCAGCGTACAGAATGGCTACGGTTGACGCCTTAGGAAGACAGCTTTTGTTTCCCAAGCGAATGTTTACGCATGGATTCTCGCATTAGAATATCACGGTCTTTATTTCTATGGAGATTCGACGCTTTATAGCCTCGTCGATATGCAGGAATCGGAGCAGAAGCGCTTCTGAGTAATTCATCAGAAGAGGCGCTATACAAATGCTCAGTTGCAGTGCATTACGTTTCATGACCACAAGACCCCCTTTCCCCACCCAACCGATAGCATTGACTTGAGAGTTCATATGCTGGTAAGACCATTAATCTGCACCGAACAAAAGCAAACCCATGCTGCAAAGATTAAAACAAAGGGGGAAACTCCATCGATTTGGACACATGGCCAGAATCTAATGTTAGGAATAACGGAGGGTGCCAATAAGAAAGGAAGACCATACACGGAATGTGGTGTGATGATATTGAAGAATGGTGTGGAAGCAGTTTACCGGATCTAAGTCACAGAGCAACGGACAGGAAAGAATGGTAACAAACTCTAGAGATGGCATTATGCACCAATGGGTGGCGTTGAACCCACGGTTAATGATGATGATGATGATGATGATGATGATGATGACTATGATGATGATGATGATGATGATGATACAATCAACAGAATATGAGGTTTCAAATGAGTTGATTCGTGATGGACACTTTTAAAGTTTGGGAACAAATCTTTCTACTATTCCGACCGATACCCGAATACAATGAAAATTCCGCTGAGCAAAACGCCGAAACTAAGAATGATGATGATGATGATGAAATTGATAAAAAATGATTGTGTTTGAGTTGATGATGATATAAATATAAATATAAACCGGCGATTCGTGTACAGCACTAAGAAATCAAAGTTTCTTGTTTAAGATTTTCGTCAAGAATAAGTCCAAGAAGGTAGGATTTGAAGATGGATGAAATGAAGGAGGAAGAAAGTTAGGATGGAAAGAAGGAAGGAAGGAGGGAAATAAGAATGGAATGAAGGAGGGATGAAAGATGGTTGGAAGGAATGTAGGAATGAAGAAAGAATAGAAATAAGGAATGACAGAAGGATAAATGAAAAGTGGAATAAAGAAATGAAGACAGATAGAAAGGATGGAAGGAAGGATGGAGAAGAAGGAAGAAAGAAAAATGGAGGAATTAGGAATGGATGAAATGATGGGAGGTTGGAATTAAGGGTGAAAAGAAAGAAAGAAGGAAGAATGGAAGAAAGTTGTCTGTCCAAAACAGAAACTCGTATTATATTAAGCAGTTTTTCTTAAGATTTTAGAATAATCTGAGTGATTTAAAGTGTCTATGGTACAGATACAGGTTTTTAAACGGGGAAGCATTATAATGCATTATTCAGTTCTGTGGTCGTCTGCAGTTGTATAATTAACCCCTTAACTGTATAATTAACTGTAACTCAATGCAAAATGGACGGATATATCAGGGATTCCCGGTAAAGGGGTTAATATCAGCTTTCGTCGTTTGCCTTGGGCCTGTTCAAATGGCGTCGAAATTCATCGCTGATCCAAACGAAACCATGGCATACGTTCGGCGGATAATTATCATCGTGTTCTTCGATTTGAAAAAATTCTTCCATCTCCGATCACGGTACAGCTACGGCTCCATTGTGGGGAGGGGAGATACGTTACCGGGATATACAGTATCTCCTAAGGGGCCATCCATAAATTACGTCACGCGGTTAGGGAGTCCGGCCATTTGTGACGAAGCGTGACGAGGGGGGTTCCGTAAATGTGACGTCACGTAAAAAAATTAGGTCATGACCTTTGACCTTTTTTTGGCTTGTCTGACCTTTTTTGCTTGTCGGGGATTTTGGAGAGGAAAAAAATACAATTATGATCTATTTTTTGCGTGTCAGGGTTTTTAGAGGAAAAACTACAAGGATGGCCTTTTTTGCTTGTCAAGACTTTTCGGAAGACGAAAATGGGGAGGGGGGGTTGGCCCGTTATGACGTCATATTTAAGGGGTCCGACGTTCTGTGACGTCGCGTTACGTATAGGGGGTAAAAAATGTGCCAAATTCGCGTGACGTAATTTATGGACGACCCCTAACGAGTCCATTACGTTGTCCCCGGACAGTAGGCTGATGGACCTAAAGATAAAAAGTAACCGCGCCTATTGCAAAGATGGTGGACGACATGACTGTTGCAAATCGGGTGTTGATGTGCGCTTTGAAAGCTGCGTTTTCGATTGGAAAAAGTGTGTCGCCGGCGTAGAAATGTTGGGTGAGGTCGTGCAAATTGCATAGTTATCAAATGCACGACATTTGCCAGTTTGATTGTCGTTATATTTCGTATACTCATTAATATAAATCTATTTTAGATCAATATATCTACAGTATACAGTATACATATGCATTATATTGTATGTTATATGGTTGTTAACGCACGTTAGATCATCACAAAGTGAAGACTCGTGAGTTTGGAGCAGTTAAGGGGGTGAACAACTTGTCTACGGAGTGGCTAGGGTCAGATTCGAACCCGCTACCTTCCGGCTGCATGACAAGAATCCAACCCTTACTTCGTCGCAACCCAGTGCTCAGTGATGTAGCCAGGTTTCCGGAATAGGGGCGGGGATTGGTTTGGCTTTGATCGTAACCAACTTTGAAAAATCTTGACAAGCAAGAAAAGGTCGAACCTTAACACACTTACAAATTTCGGGTCGGCAGCCAGCCAAGGGGGTTTTGACCCCAAAACCGCGTCCAAAAATTTAAAAAATTGATGGAAACAGATAAAAAAATTTTCGTTGGCAGTCAAGGGGGTTTAACCCCCAAACCCCCACTTGGCTACTGGCACTGCCAGTGCTCTACTAGCATATAGCAAACGATTTGAGAAGAATTCTATAATCCATCTCTGACTTCGGCAAAACGAAAGAATTTCGCGAGAAACTGAAACCTGCGTCGGGCGCAAAAATTCAAATCTACTGAGAAATATTTAATATATCCGTGGGCGTCGTGCACGATAGGGCGGGCGTTCGCTGTCAAGAAAGACGAGATAATCGCTCGGGATAGGGAAGTCATATCGGTGGAGGCTTCTTCTCGAGGCGCTCGAGCGTCGGGTTACCATGACGACGGCGAAGACGACGACGACGCCATTTAGAAATAACATCTGGATTTGGGCCCCGGGGCTGCGTTTCCTTTTTGCTGTTTGCAGATTAGCCGCATTTAGGCTCGGCAGGTAGGCCTACAGCATCATCATCGTTATTCCGGTGAAAATCAGAAGAGTTGCACTGTTCGTGTTTTGCCAGAGGACGAACCAGGTCGGATTAGGACCACCATACAGATCTCAGCGATTGCGAAAAAATTATCGTGAAGTCGGATTCGCAGAAAACCATCGGATTTGGAAATAAAAGTCAACGGCAAAACAATTGCTCGTTCCTGCTCCTAAACTTCTCTGGCATAAAACATAATATATCTGCTCGTCCTCTCCGCCCCTCGCCCCCCCCCGCCCCATCACCACCACCACCCCACCTAACAGCGTTGCATACATTCGCCTTTGCCACCGGGGGATTTATGACAGCTCTGGGGAAGGGCTTTGTGAGAAACTACCTTAACTCCTAGATTATTGCAAAAATGGGGGAGGGGGTCTGAGATTTTTGGAAGTTTATTTAAACAAACACGATTTGAGGATCTTAGCTGTAATATCCTCTATCCAGTCGCCATGTAGCACCTGTCCCACCCGCTTGCACCCGTATATACTGTACATGTCAAAAATGGAATTATGCGCTGCAAATTAACCATTAATAGAAGCAGGGGCGTAGCCAGGAATTTGATTTGGGAGGGTATAAATATTTTGGGTGAGTATAAATCTGAACTATAGCCCACATAAACCATATAAACCACATATAACCACATGTAAATCACATAAAAAACTTTAAGGTAGACTGATTTTTTTTTTGGGGGGGAGTAGATATACCGATATACCCACCCGTCGCTACGCCCCTGAATAGACGTTTTTGCGATAATGATTAGAGACCATTGCCATGTAAGATGGCTCAGGATAGATTAAGTATCTTAGATTGAGGCAGAGACGGTTATTAGAGTCAGTGGTAAGCAAGATTCGACCGTACGTATAATGCGCATTTTATTTCCAACGATAACATTCTTCTTCTTCTTCTTCTTCTTCTTCTTCTTCTTCTTCTTCTTCTTCTTCTTCTTCTTCATGTGCCATGTATTGCTACGTCGGCGAACATGGATTTTCACTCTTCTCTGTTTCTGGCTTTCCTTATCAGTTCGATGTTGTCTTTAGTTCTTGTTGCTTCTCTTAGGCTGTCTGTATATTTTATTATTTGCCTTCCTCTTGCTCTCTTTCTCTCTATTGTTCCTGTTGCGACTAGATTTTCCAATCCATCCTTTATAATTAGGCCCAGATGTCCGAAAACTCCCAACTGTTGCTTTCTTATGGTTTTTGGCAGTTTCTTTTTGCACCAAAGGCTTTTAATACTTCCTCGTTGGTTGTTTTTCTGTCTATGGAATTTTTTGCATGCGTCTGAGAAACCACATCTCTGCAGCTTCCAGTTTCCTTTCTGTTGTTTTTGTCGACGTCCATGTTTCTGATCCGTACGTCAGAACTGCCCCCCCTTCCTCACCCAAGTAGCTTTGAAGAATTCTGAGCCGTGTTGCTGTTGAAAGTGTTGTAAAAACGGAGTGTCGAGAGAAGATTGACGACGCCCTGGATGATTCAAGTTGATTTAATTAAAATAAAATCACAAATTAAACCAACACTACGCCAGAATAGTAACCGGAAGTCCAAAGATCTCAAATCTCTAAGCTACCGTATCTTAACTAATAGTCAGTAAATAAAACCCTAACCACACAATAATACAATACAATCTGTATTAAACAACAAAATGCAGGGCTTTTTTGTGCCGGAGCGAGGCAGAGCGGCGCTCCGGAAAATCCGGACCGCGTTCCGGAAAATCCGAAGACTGTTTTTTTGCAAAATAAAATTATTAAATAGAAAATTTAGAACTATATCTATCTATCTATACATTTTTGTATTGTATTGATTATAATCATTATATATATGTATGTATATATATATATACGTGACTGCGTCATGTTGACAAGTGACTTCCGACTGTTGCGCTCCGAAAAATATTTTTTTTACAAAAAAGCCTTGACAATATGTGCTTGTTAGGAGGGATATTCTAAAACTGTGGGAAGGCTATATTTGTCATTTCTATTCCAGGTTCCATGTCCTTTTCACTTCTTCCATGGATCGCTTGTGAAAATGCTTCCGACAAGTTGCTTTGTCAAAGTCGTTGCCGACTTAAGTCGCCTGAATAAATTGCCGACGTTCAGTCAACAGTCGTCTGCGTTTCTATGGCAACACGAATCGCGCGACTGAATGCCATGACAACCTGTTTGATCGGCGCCAATGATCCTCTTCTGCCTCCTCTAGAAATTTATCTGTCAAAATTCGAATTCCAACGACAAACTACTGTCCTCGGCTTTAATCAGAAGCGTCAATTTAGGCCATCGAAAAGGAAATGAATATTAGTCATTATTAGCGCCAAACTATTTCCGATATTGTACCGTGAAAAAGCTTTAACATCATCATCATCATCATCATCATCATCATCATCATCATCATCACCGACATCATCATCATCATCACCACCACCATCATGACCTCAGCAGTCATCATATGTCATCATCATCATGGAAACTGTAGCAGTGGGGATTAGTGGGGGATCACCAGGGGACAGTTGGGCAGGGGAGATTTCTCCTCCACCGCAAATCGCGCCCTGACCACCACCACCACCACCATCATAATCAACACCACTATCATCGTCATCGTCATTATCATCGTAAGTAGAGTAAATAAAATACTCGTGGATTTATATAGCGCTTTAGATTGTGGTACAACGGTACTTATTCTTAGGAATCATCATCATCATTACCACCACCACCACCGTCGTCATCATCATCATCATCATCATCATCATCATCATCATCATCATCATCATCATGAAGAGTAACAACAGGAACAGGTGCCATTGTTCTGATGGATAATACAACTTGATTAAGGACTCAGAGGCGTCATTTGAGGGGGGCTGGGGGGGCCGCGGCCTTCCCCAAGGATATGAAAATATAAATTTATAATGTATTAATGTGCAACAAGAACAAAAACAGGGACGTAATTTGCGTTTGGGGGGGGCAAAAAAAGTCAGCAGCAAAAAAAAGGTCGTCAACTTTTTTTCGAAACTCAAAACTCAAACTTAGTCGAAAAAATTATTTCCAAAAATTTAAAAAATTTTTAAAAGAAAATTTTAAAACATTTCTCGCCCCCTCAAGAAAAGTGTGAAATGACGCCACTGTAAGGACTACTTGAATGTCTTCAATCGTTCAAACAGTTTCTTCATTCGAGGCTCTCTACTCCATTCCTATTATTTATATCCTTATATTCACTCGTAGACCATAAACCTCTGGTGAAGCACGACCTTCGGATTTGGCATGTGAAAATGCATTTATTTTGCATTGACTGTTGGATCATGAGCTTAAAAACACGATTGGCTGGCAATTTCCTAGCCCTTCCCATCCCCAGGTCCCGCAAAAATTTCGATGTTCAAAATATCTGCCAAAAATCAGAAATACATTGCAGCGATGACCACAGACAGACAGACAGACAGACAGACAGGCGGACAGACAGACAGACAGATAGACAGACAGACAGACAGACAGATAGACAGACAGACAGACAGGCGGACAGACAGGCGGACAGACAGACAGACAGACAGATAGATAGATAGATAGATAGATAGATAGATAGATAGATAGATAGATAGATAGATAGATAGATAGATAGATAGATAGATAGATAGATAGATAGATAGATAGATAGATAGATAGATAGATAGATAGATAGATAGATAGATAGATAGATAGATAGATAGATAGATAGATAGATAGATAGACAGACAGATAGATAGACAGATAGACAGACAGATCAGACAGACGGACGGACGGACGGAGACGGACAGACAGACAGACAGAGAGACACGAAGCAATTGAAGTGACAGACACAATAATCGCTGTCAGGTCGACTGTTTCGTCATCCGTAATACACGAAGCATCTCTGGTCGACTCTAATAGACTATGTCATGGACCGTCGTGCATCGAGTGCATCCGGTGGCAATCGGTTTTGACGGGCGATTCTGAAAGTTATCGAGAGAGACCAGAAGAATTTCTGATCCCGGGATCAACGCAGCGATTTGTATTTTAGATAAAACAATAATTCAGTCTCGACATTTTCATAAAAACTTTATTTTCAAAAATAAATCGACGTTTAACTTTCAGCCATCTTGGTCAATTCAATTCCGTCTCTCTTTTGGGTCAGCGCATCTGTCTGTCTGCCTGTATGTCTGTCTGTTTGCTTGTCTGTATGTCTGCTTGTCTATCTGTCTGCTTGTCTGTCGGTTTGTCTCTGCTTGTCTGTCTGTCTACTTGTCTGTCTGTTTGTCTGCTTGTCTGTCTGTCTGTCTCCTTGTCTTAACATCTTTTCCGTCTCTCTGTACTGTTCTGTACAACGCCCTTGACTTTGGCAGACGCCATGCGTACGGCACTATATAAATTGTCTAGATAGTAATACTAATTATTATTATTATTGATATTAGTAGTAATAGTAGTAGTAGTCGTAGTAGTAGTAGTAGTAGTAGTAGTAGTAGTAGTAGTAGTAGTAGTGGTAGTAGTAGTAGTAGTAGTAGTAGTAGTAGTAGTAGTAGTAGTAGTAGTAGTAGTAGTAGTAGTAGTAGTAGTAGTAGTAGTAGTAGTAGTAGTAGTAGTAGTAGTAGTAGTAGTAGTAGTAGTAGTATAGTAGTATCACGACTATACTCTCTTGCAGAGTATTTTCTGTCCTTGATGGGAGAATGGAGGCTGTTTTCTATGCAAAGCAGCGGATGAAATGAAGGTAGTTCCGGGGAATTGTCGTCTCTTTTACCGTTTCGATCTTTTGCCTTGAAATTCGATTTCGACCGGCAAATTAGTCCGAACCAATTCGATTTCCATTTTCAATGGAACGAATATACGCCGTTGACGTCCGTCCGACACAAATTGTCCGTCGCTAAATTGGAAATGGTCATGCAAGTGATTGCGTCCAATTCCACGCTTATCTCAAGCTGCGATTACATTTATGATGCAGCAGCTGTACTGCTATTCTCCGATCTGTCCAAGTTTGTCGGAAGAAATAACTGGTAAACATTTCATCATCTTACAGAAGGCTACCTACCTACCTCCCCCCACCAAACAGTGACAGTTATTGTGAATTAATTAATAACGTGAATTTCAAGTGGTGTAATATGATAAGTTGGGAAAACCACTATAATTATTACTCTCGACATGTAATAACCAGGTTTTCCTAGATAACTTTTGAATCTATTTATTGCCACAACAGTCACTGCCTTTTCGTCCAACATGTCCCGTCCCATAACTCAACTGCCCTAGCACTAAAGAATTGCTGCTATCTTTGGTCCCACACATTTCTTGCGAAATTTACATGTGTGACTTATGGCAATTCTGTAGTATGTAATTCTATTCTATTCTATTCTACATGACGATTTATATAGCGCAGTAGCATAGCGAGGGCCAAAGTCAAGAGCGCTTTACATGGAACAATCGTACGATGAGTTGAAAAGGTGCGTTTTAAGTTTAGTGGCGAATGACTCGAAGGAAGTGTCTGCGGTCACTGAGTCGAGCAGCGAATTCCATAGCAGAGGGTTGCCTCGTGTGAGACGGACCTCTCTCCGAACTTCGCGGTCTTTGACGGAGGAGGGACGTAAAGTAGAGACCGCGTACTGGATCTCAGCTGGAGTTGTCGGTCGGCGATCGTCCGTCTACGCACCAGGGTTGATAGATACTCCGGGCAGGTAGGGTCGTGGAGGGCCCGGAAGGTCAGGCAGCACCGTTTGAAGACGATTCGCTCCGGGATCCGAAGCCAATGGAGCTTGTCCCTTAGTAGTGGTGTCACGTGGTCACGTGGTCATGCCACCTGACTCCGAAGATCAGCCGGGCAGATGCGTTAACGACTGACTGCAGACGGGCCAGCTGGTAGTCGGGGAGACCCAGGAGGATGCTATTACAGTAGTCCGTTAATAATAGTATCACAGCCGCTGTCGGTATATAGCGGCGGATCTCCCTGATCTTCCGCAGTTGATTAAAGCACGCCCGAGTTACGTTGGTCAGGTGGCCCGACACTGCACGATAATGTGTCGTATATGTAATTCTAATGTAAATAAAGTATCGCTCATAACAACAACAACAACAATAATAATAATAATAATAATAATAAATAATAATAATAATAATAATAATAATAATAATAATGTGATTTAAAGTGATTTAGGAGGCTAAGTAAGCCCGTGTGAAGAGCACTGTAGTAACTCTCATGCGGCACATCTATCTACTTACCCACGCATTATTGGTTTCGCCTTCGAAAGCTCATTCGACAGCATCGGCAAATCGATTTTTTATGATTTGTAAAACAAAAAGGAATATAAGTTCTAGCTTAAATTCAATTAAATTAGGGAGAGGGTAGTTAAGCCATCACTCGCCCTCAGCTTTCCTTACTACGCCAAAATAAAAACACCGTCACATGGTCATTGGTGTAGCCACGGGGGAGGCACCAGTTCCGTCCCTCCCCCACATTCTAGTTGGGATCAGTCATGGGATTTTGCGCAAAACCGTCGAGATTTTTTTTTGTGGGGGATTTAGTATGTCTAGAACCAGGGACGTCATTTGGGGGGCAGGGGGCATTTGCCCCTCCTGATTTTGAGGGAAACAAATTTTTTTGCTAATGTTTGTGTTATTTAGATTTTATACGCCCTAAAGGAGTGCTTGATGATGTCGAGTAATTTTGAAGTAATTAAGTAACTAACCGTGAAAATTGGCTGACAAGCAAAAAAAGGTCGTCAGCTTTTTCGCAAACTTGTAACTTGTCAGGTCGAAAGTGTTTTGCCCCCTCTGAAAAACGGTGAAATGACGTCTCTGTCTAGAACAGGATCAATGTGTGGGGGTTGCGTTAATGTGCCAAGGGCTCCGCGATTACCTTTTCGTTTGTAGACTTTATCGTGGCAAAATATTGCGATTTAGCGCCGGTGTTCTCCTCCCTTCCTCCCCCCCATATTCCGGAAACCTGGCTACGCCACTGCACATGCTATCCTACTAGGACTGTAATGGATTGGCGTAATTCGTATTCTGCGTTACGAGTTCTTGAACACAGCAATCAATCACTACTCAGATTCTCTTTGAACAGTGGTTTGGTTGAACCCCTCCCCACGTAAAATCTCATGTGGTCCCTGTGACATGGCCGGGACTGACCCTGTGACATGACCGGGAGTCCGGGACTGACCTGTGCTGGATGGTCCTCTGCAGAATAAACATTCGGACCTTCAATGACGGAGGATGTATGGGGAAACGTAGCAATAAATACTGAAAGTATTAGTCTTTGTGCAGGGCCCTGGGACCGGCTAGGGACTCCCGCATTTGCGGACCTTGGCGGATTCATGCTCGGCCCTGTATGCATGCATGCATGTATGTATGTATGTATGTATGTATGTATGTATGTATGTATGTATGTATGTATGTATGTATGTATGTATGTATGTATGTATGTATGTATGTATGTATGTATGTATGTATGTATGTATGTATGTATGTATGTATGTATGTATGTATGTATGTATGTATGTATGTATGTATGTATGCATATGCATGTATGTATGTATGTATGTGTATGTATGTATGTATGTATGTATGTATGTATGTATGTATGTATGTATGTATGTATGTATGTATGTATGTATGTATGTATGTATGTATGTATGTATGTATGTATGTATGTATGTATGTATGTATGTATGTATGTATGTATGTATGTATGTATGTATGTATATGTATGTATGTATGTATGTATGTATGTATGTATGTATGTATGTATGTATGTATGTATGTATGTATGTATGTATGTATGTATGTATGTATGTATGTATGTATGTATGTATGTATGTATGTATGTATGTATGTATGTATGTATGTATGTATGTATGTATGTATGTATGTATGTATGTATGTATGTATGTATGTATGTATGTATGTATGTATGACATGTGCATGCGTGCGTACGTATACGTGCATGCATTTTTCGATTCACCACGGTTTGGGGGTTTAGACCATACGGTTGAGGCCGACCCTGGCGTGGGAGGGAGGGGGCGGTAAAAAATTATTATTTTCTGTGTAATACTATAGAATATTTTATACGCTGCGGGTCGAAAATTCTTGAGTGGAAGTAGAATGACCCCCCATGCTTTTGATAAACGACTCTCTGCTTTCGACATGTTTCTTACTGCGTTGTCGTTTCAACCAGTGGTTGCAAATATAATATGTATAAATGTATAAATGCATATGTTACGGTATATGTTACAGTCAAAACGTGTAATAATTACACTGTAGTCATTACACGAAATGACTAAAAGTTTCGGTCATTGTGTGTAATGACCAATAGGGTCAATCATTTCATGCATTAACACAGCCTGAGACGCGACAATGGCAGTCTTGTAGGATTTTATTAGCGAATATATAGCGGTCAGTCAAAGTGTGAAATAAATCATTGGAAAAGTTAGTCATTGCAGGAAATGACTGGTTATTTCAGCCACTGCATGCAATGATTGACCCTATTGGACATGACACACAATGACTGAAACTTTTAGTCATTTAGTGTAATGACTAATTACACGTTTTGACTGTAACATATACATATATTTATATGTATGAGTGTGCAACTGTGCATAGACAATAGACATAGGCTTCTATTAGCTCGAGTTTCTATTTTTGAGGGGCTAAGCTATGGAAAGGAAAAGAATAGGTATTGGGCGCCACTTTTCCATTCAAGTTAAAGCCTATGTATGCGTACTTACAGCACAAGGAATTTAGACAGTTTCGGCTACTCATACATTTCATATTTCCGATTAACAAATAATGCAGACTTGACAAGTTCAGTAATTATAATTATTATAGAAAGTTTGTTCATATTTTATACATCCAAGGACTAAGAAACCCTGGGTTTATTTTAAATTATTTTTATCTGAAAAGTTTTCAGTTATTTCGAGAGTTATTTATGTCCACTTCCTTGAAATTCAAACGCTCTCTGCTATAGTCGCGATGCTCAGAATATCTGGTAATTTAAAAACTTGCAGGGAATTTTAAAATTCGCACCACCACCACCTCCACCACCACCAGCAGCAGCAGCAGAGCACAGAATAATCCGAAGAACATTAGACGACGGCGAAGATTAATCCGCAGATTAACATCGTCTAAGCAAGTCCACCGTCGCGTCGCAGAACCGGCGATCGGTGAAAAGCAAGCAACCAAACAAACAAGCGGACAATCTGCAGAACAACACACACACACACACACACCGAGACACCGCCTTAAGCCGCCGTTGCGAGAAAACCCGTATCAGATATCAACGTCATCTCTTTCCAAACGGCTGCTACAACAGCGTCCTTCCTCTCCAAATCCTCCCGCCTCTCCTCCTCCTGCCTCTCCTCCTTCTCCTCTTTCTCCTTCTCCTCCTTCTCCTCCTTCTCCTCCATCTCCTCCTTCTCCTCCTTCTCCTCCTTCTCCTCCTGCTCCTCCTTCTCCTCCTTCTCCTCCTTCTACTGGATTATCTTTCAGTAGAGCAGCGCTTGCGTTTCGGTCGACACTGCCTCGCTTCTTCGGGGGCATCCTGGACCCGCCGGCGGCGGCGGCGGCGGCAGAGGGAGCGCTCTGCTCCAGCCGGACGGTCCGGGAGGTGCTTCCGGCGGCGGCGGCGGCGGCGGCGGCGGCGGTGACCGACGAGCAGCAGATGGCCTTGACGAACGACTTGCGGAAGGTCTTGGCGAGGAAAGCGTAGAGGAAGGGGTTGAGCGTGCTGTTCGTGTAGCTCAACACCGTCACCACGTGAACCACGGCCCTAGTCCACTCCTGAGGATCCATAAAAGTATTGGACACCTGGAAGCAAAATTACATACACACCTGTATGTATGTATCTATGTATGTATGTATGTATGTATGTATGTATGTATGTATGTATGTATGTATGTATGTATGTATGTATGTATATGTATGTATCTATGCATGTATGTATGTATGTATGTATGTATGTATGTATGTATATAAGTATCTATGCATGTATGTATGTATGTATGTATGTATGTATGTATGTATGTATGTATGTATGTATGTATGTATGTATGTATGCCTGTATGCATGCATGCATGTATAATAATAATGATAGTAGTAGTAGTAGTAGTAGTAGTAGTAGTAGTAGTAGTAGTAGTAGTAGTAGTAGTAGTAGTAGTAATAATAATAATAATAATAATAATAATAATAATAATAATAATAATAATAATAATAATAATCAATGATAATTAATAACAATAATAATAATAATAACAATGCGATATCAAGTGGTTTAAGAGGCTAAATTAACCTGTGTGAAAACCATTGTAATGACTCTGTAGGCCTATATGCATTTACAGTATGTACATTCACCGTAGATTGAAAATTTTTGGGAGGAAGTAGGTCAACCCCAGTGCTCTTGATAAATAATATTAATAGTAACAAGGTTTAAGGTGGTTCAGAGGGGCCAGCCATACTGTATGTCAGAACCACTGTAATGCACCGACATGTCTTTTACTAACCCTTTCCCAGCCCTTAACCTAGCGGGTTAATAAAAGTTAACACCTATGCCCAGACTAGTCGTACGATAGAATAGCTGGAGGTTTAGAGTTGTTCAGTCGGATCTGCCCAGTGTGAGAACCAGTATGTTTCACCATGCATCCTTTCATTCCTATTATGGCACTATATAATATAGTAGTAGTGGTGGTAGTAGTAGTAATAGTAGTAGTAGTATAGTAGTAGTAGTAGTAGCAGTAGTGGTGGTGGTGGTAGTAGTAGTAGTAGTAGTAGTAGTAGTAGTAGTAGTAGTAGTAGTAGTAGTAGTAGTAGTAGTAGTAGTAGTAGTAGTAGTAGTAGTAGTAGTAGTAGTAGTAGTAGTAGTAGGTGGTGGTGGTAGTAGTAGTAGTAGTGGTAGTAGTAGTAGTAGTAGTAGTAGTAGTAGTAGTAGTACTAGTAGTAGAAGGCTAGTAGTAATAGCATGGTTTTAGAGTGGTTCAGTAGGATCCGCCCTGTGTGAGAACCACTATGTCCCACCCATCCAATCATTCACATTATGGTATTGTTGTGTAGTTTCAATCTCTACCCTCTTGTCCTCTAGTAGGTTTCTCCTGTATTCTCTTTCCTAGTTGAACGCAATGGTTTTCTATTGACGGCCATAAAAATGTCCTGAAACCTAAAAGGTGTGCTATTTCCCCACCCACCCACCCACTCCACCCAACCCTCTCAATCCAACCTCCAACCGACCGACCGTCCGTCTAATCAACCAATGAATTGATTCAACGCAAGGAAATCAAAAGTGTTTGCACGTTTCTGATTAACTGACTTTCTGATGAAAAGAAACTGTAGTAACTGCAGACGATTGCAACCAAACTGTTCACTGACGTTGACAGATTGGACGCAATGCCAACACGTGGAAGTTCAACGCATTCTCTAGTGCTGCTATAGTTTACACTGGCACACTATAACAGCACAAGAGCAGATCGACCATCGACTGGTGCAGATGTACTACTACAATGGCGCTAAAGAAGTCTATAAAGAAGTCTACTAAGAGGCCACAAATGCAAATTGTTTAAGCAGAGGGTGGGCCCAAGAAAGAAATTTTTTAGTGCAAGGGTTGTGGACAAATGGAACAGTTTGGACGAGGCGGGAGTGACAGTTGAAACAGTAAACGGATTCAAAGGCTATCTCGATAAACTAGGTTATTGAATGTAGATGGTTACAACAGTGGTTTTCACACAGGCTTACTTCGCCTCCTAAACCACTTAAAATCTTATTATTATTATTATTATTATTATTATTATTATTATTATTATTATTATTATTATTATTATTATTATTATTATTAGTAGTAGTAGTAGTAGTAGTAGTAGTAGTAGTAGTAGTAGTAGTAGTAGTAGTAGTAGTAGTAGTAGTAGTAGTAGTAGTAGTAGTAGTAGTAGTAGTAGTAGTAGTAGTAGTAATTTGGCGGCGGTCATCAGAAAGGATTCGCTATAGGCCTATAGATGGCGCCACTACTGACCTTGTGCAAAATGTCGTCTGGCTTTTGCGCCGTTAATTACAGTTGCTTCAGTTACGTCTGAGAAATAGAGATCAAAGTTTCCTGCAGTTAATTGCATGGCTGTGGCCAAATCAGTGACTCTTCACTTAATTATCTTCGAGACCGAAACTCTGATCCTTTATCCAGGATGGCAGAACGGATTGACACAGCAACAGAATGGGCCGTTAACCCCTTAACTGGGGATCCCGGATATATCCGTCCATTTTATATTGAGTTACAGTTAAATACACGGTTAAGGGGTTAAAGAAATACGCAGTGACGGTTCCAGGATTTCTTGGTGGGGGGATGAAACGAATTCATAGGAAGTTTGTTGGGAGGGGGGTGAAAAGAGAAGGAAAAAATCAATCAGCTGTGCCGAAAAAGGCTGACATAAGGGGAAATTTTTTGCCCAATTTTACTACACTTTTACCGACAGATAGGTTGACAAGCGAAAAAGATCATCCGCAGTTTTCCCCAGAGAGTTTTACTAGACCTTTGTTCAAAAATAGGTTTGAGAAGCAAAAAAGAAGTCCTGTGGGGGATGCAACCCCACTCATCCCCCACGTGGAACCGTCACTAGAAATACGGGTTGGTAGAATGATGCCGACAGATAGTACAGTGGATAGATAATACAGTAAATGAAGATAGTAGACAAATGGAACGAATCAAATGACAAGATAGTAGAGTAGCAGCAACCTATTGTGAATGCCTTTGAAAGTAACTAAAGTAAACTGGGATATTGGATTAGGAATTTATTTATGCCTGTTTGATTCGTACATACTGATTATAGTACAAGGCATTTTGAAGAACTGAATTATTGATTGGTTAGCTCACAAGCTATTGCGCGACATATCCAGAATAATTATAATTTAGTTTTCATTGAAGAGATAATTAGCAAAACGTACATTGTGAAGTCCAATTCGATTACTCGAGAGACCTTCATTATCTTGGTCAATTCTGTCAACTCCTCTCTCTCTCTCTCTCTCTCTCTCTCTCTCTCAAAACTCATCCACTGTTATACATTTTGTTGCAGTATAAGTCTTGTTTTGCTATCAAAACGACCTCGCAATTAACGAACAAATACAAAACATGTCGATTTATATATATATATATATATATATATATATATATATAAAATTTATATATATGTTATGCATTGATATGACATTTTAATGCGATCCATTTCTTAATTAAGGTACGAGCTGGAACGAATGCACAACAGTTGTACAATGCAATCACCAAGGTAGATGGATGGTTATCCGTGTAACTCGGCAGGTGAGGTCATACGTCGCAGGTGAGAACACTTCGAAGCAGTACTCAACTTGCCAGCAGGTACACCTTCCTGTATTCTTCATTAGGAAACCGAAGACGCTTGTGCAGATTTTGACAGGCTAACGAACAGGGTCAGATTACACCCCCTAACACCTCCCTAACACATATACCCCCAATTTGAGGTCGACACCCCCAAAATTTGGTAATGTGACAATGGTATGCATACAAGATGCATACTAGTTAACTCCGGACACCTCCGTCCCAATTTGAGGTCGACACCCTCTCAAATCCACAATCCTAGGAGTCAGCAACGATAGCAATCCTTTTTCTCTTTCTCATTATCTCTCTCTCTCTCTCTCTCTCTCTCTCTCTCTCTCTCTCTCTCTGCCTTAAGAAATCGATTTTATCGTCGTGATCGCTTCTCTTGCAAAAGGACCTTTTCGTTTCACCTCGATGGCCACGATGATCCGTTAGTTTTCTCCGCCGGAGGTTTGCATATGAAGAGATATGAAGACGCGCAATGTCTGTACTAAAGAACATACTAATGGAAAGACCGTTACCTGACCCCTAACGCCAAAATTCGAGTATACCCTTCCAATGCTTCTGTATGAATCCGAAACACGGGGACGCTGCTCCCACAGCAGACGCCAAAACACCTTTAAATCTTTCCACCTGAAGCGCCTACGGCCATATCTCCGCATTCGTTGACAAGACCGTGTCGGCAGTGACGATCTAATATAATAGCTCATGCATATAGGCGTTGCCGGAATGAAATGCCCGAGGACAACAAAACGCCACGAAAAGGTCACAGACAAAATGTCATGGGGCCTAGACGAAGTACTGGTGATGGTCCTACACGGGTGCTAGGACAAAATGTCCTCGGACAAAATGTCCTCGGACAAAATGTCACGGACAAAGTGTCACGGGTTAGGATTAGGATTAGGGTTAGAGTTAGGGTTGCATTTTTCCCCCGCTGACGTGATTTTATCCGCCGAGATTTTGTCCCCGTGACATTTTATCCGCCGAGATTTTTTGTCCGAGGACATTTTGTCCGATAGCACCCGTGTAGGACCATCACCAGTACTTCGTCTAGTCAACAGGCGCCGAGAAGCCATCTTCGGACACGTAGCCAGACTTCGGGATGACACCCCCTCTCACTCTGCAATCAGATGCCCTATCGAACTGTCACTCGGAGGAGTGACCCTGAGAGAACGCGGTAAAGGGGGCCCGGTCGTCCCCGCAACAGATATGGCTCGATCAGCCCCGCGAAGGACACCTGGAAGACCGCCAGCAGATCTCCGGAGAAAAGTAACGGATCATCGTGGCCATCGAGGTGAAACGAAAAGTTCCTTTTGCCAGAGAAGCGATAACAACGATAAAATCGATTTCCTAAGGCGGAGAGAGAGAGAGAGAGAGAGAGAGAGAGAGAGAGAGAGAGATAAAGAGAAAGAGAAAAAAGAAGGATTGCTATCGTAAGCCGAGGCCAAAAAAAATCGAAGACGCAAAACAATGCAATACCTGGGGCTACTTACTTATCTGTTCTTTGAGTGATGGTAACCCAGTCCGTGAGGATATCTCCGCATTGGTAGTGAAGTCGTACCAACGAGCTTTAAGAATCTGGCGTCGGCACTTCATATCGAAGGCATCCAACTTCCTTAGAGCCGAGGCGAGTAAATTCTTACTTAGCATGATTTAAAGTGGCTTATATGTGGCGTTATACTGCCCGCGTGAAAGCCAAGAAAATTCGAAGACGCAAAACAATGCAATACCTGGGGATCTTCACAAATCAGTATCAGGCCCGTCTTTTGCACGGGCGTAGCGACCGCCGGAGGGAAGGGGGTATATCGGTATATATATATACCCAAAATCAGTCTACCTTAAAGTTTTTATATGATTTACACGTGGTTATATGTGGTTTATATGTTTTATGCGGTTTATAGTTAAGACTTTTACCCACCCAAAATATTTATACCCTCCCAAATCAAATTCCTGGCTACGCCTCTGGTCTTTTACCGGTGTGAGGCCCCTGGCACCTGGCGGCCTGCGGGGCCCCGGATGGGCTGAATTCAGGGCCGTTTTAAGGCATAGTCAAGGTAGGCACGTGCCTAGTGCCCTGCGATATGTAAAAGGCCCCGGCGTGGATGGAAAAAGTTTTGTTTCTGATGCTCGAAAAAGTTGAAAGGTCATCACGTTCTTTGGTGCTTGATCTTTCAATTAATTTATCCTCCAGAAGTTGATAAGCAAAATAGCTCAAAACATAGAATGTCTGGAGCGTGCGTGGCCCCTAAGACGCGCAGGGGCCCCGAGCACACACACACATTACCCAATTTCCAACACATAAAGACGGACCTGATCATGCAGTAATATGAATACCCTTTCCTATCTACGACTCTACGGCTTCTATTCGTACTGTAGGCCTTTGTCCGTCATTGTGGCGACGTTTCTTGGGAGAACGGTGAATTTGACTTACATTGTGAAAGTGTGAAACCGTCTGAGATTCCATTCCTAGATTACTCTAATAACTTTCGCAGTCTCTCTTTTTGCGAAGGTGGTGTTTCTTTCTCGTTATTCTTTTCTTTAGCACGTGCGTTGTACAAATGTACATCGTACAACGTACAACGCACGTGTGCGATCAATTTCGACGTGTCTTTCGTTGTTAATTGCTAGCGTTTTGAGGCTCTCTGGGGGAGGGGGATTTCAAATTAACTGCAACATTCGGTGACTAAACATACGGTTCACAGCTGACGGTGACGCCTTTATAACGAGATTTTAATATTTGATCGAGCGAAGAGAAGGGCAGTTAATGTTTGCATTGTCGTTTCTGATTAAAGATTAGGTAAATGGGTGAACTTTTGGCAAGGAATAAATTAACTTGAGAATGATAGATCCGTATACAGTGGAGGGCTATAATGCTCCGACCTCAAGGTTTTCCGCCTACAGCGGGGGGAGGGGTTGACGGATAACAGCCAAAATTCTCCACCTCAAGTTCGCCCATACTTTTCTTTACATGTTTTAAACTCTGATTCGCATTTTTGGCAAATACTTTTTTAATAACATTAATCTGACTTTTTCAGTTCAAACCAGAAGACAGCGGAAAGATTTCAAAGGACTCCGGTAGCATTGGCGAAGCTCATCAGATCTTTGATAACAAGTAAGTAAAATCTTGTGAATTTATATAGCGCTATAAGGTATTAGTAGGCCTTCCGCATATAGTAGCTGCCTTTCCTATAGGCGTCTCAATGCCGGTTGAAACCGACTGACGGTCAAAACTCTAGTGCATCGTACAAAGGGTAAGCTCTCTCTCTCTCTCTCTCTCTCTCTCTCTCTCTCTCTCTCTCTCTCTCTCTCTCTATCTCTCTCTCTCTCTTTCTCTCTCTCTCTCTCTCTCTCTCTCTCTCTCTCTCTCTCTCTCTCTCTCTATTTCTCTCTCTCATCTGAACGAATGGTAAGCTCGCTCTCTCTCTCTCACCTGAAATATCCAATATGGCAGCCAGCAGATGACGTAGGCGGTGATGACGACGAGCACCATCTTCGTCACTTTACGATGCGCCTTTTTCTTTTCCTGCGACTTCTTCGTTCCCGGTCCCGTGGTTCGCAGTCGAACGACGACCAGCGTGTAGAAGATGGAGATGAGGGCGGTCGGCGCGGCGAACCCCAAGACGAACGCGTACCAGATGAACGCCTTGTCGGCGGGTATCGTGTCGTCGTGCGGCCACTTGATGATGCACGACTCGCGGCGGCGGCGGGGGCGGTCGTCGCCGCCGCCGTCGGCCCCCGGTGGTCCGCCCGCCGTCGACTCGATGGCGACGGTGTTGGCGAAGAAGTAGATGGGTAGCATGACGACGACGGACGCCAGCCAGACCCCGGCGCACGTCCAGCGGGACACGGCCGGCGTCCGGTACCCCATCGACCGGATCGGGTGGCAGACGGCCAGGTAGCGGTCGGCGCTCATGACCGTCAGCGTGAAGACGCTCGTGAACCAGTTGAGCGACGTCAGGATGTAGAAGACCTTGCACAGCACCGATCCGAAGATCCACGTCCGGTGGACGACGGTGACGATCATCAGCGGCAGGCCGACGAGGAAGAGGATGTCCGAGATGGCCAGGTTGCAGATGTAGTGATTGGTGGCCGAGCGCATCTTGGCCGATCGCAGCACGGCGATGATGACCAGGGCGTTACCGATGGCGCCGACGATGCAGATCAACGCGTAGATGTAGCAGACGGCGTAACTACCGCCGCCGCCGCCGCCGCCGCCGCCGCCGTTGTCGTAGTAGTTGTAGTCGTTGTCATCATCACCGTCGGCGGTGCAGATGTTGCACGTGGCGTTTGTACCGATTATTTGGCAATAGTTGCTGCACAACGACGACGGTGGGTCGGCGAGTGGTGTCCGATTCATGTTTTTCACTTCTTTCACGATGCTCTGAACTCCATGGAAAGTAAAGTAAAGTAAAGTAAAGTAAAGGTAAAATCTCGTGGATTTCTATAGCGCCTTGGAAAGCAGCACAACAGTAGCTGCTTATATTCTTACTCTCAGTCAGATAAAGACGTTAAAATAAGCACCAACATCCAAATCTACAGCACCGTTGTCAATCCACAAATACTTTAGGCTTTTGGGATCTGAAACCTGGGTTATAAAAAAGAAGATGAAAAAAGACTACTCGTTGCAGAAATGAGCTGCCTAAGAAGAATTCTTGGAGTTAGCAGATTTCAAAAACTTAGAAATTGAGATATAAGGCAGCGGATTGGGCTAAAGAATACCATCATGGGCGAACTCAGAAAAAGAAGGCTAACTCGGTATCGACGTGTTAATAGGATAAAAGGCTCGAGACTTCCCAAAAAAGCACTCTACGTATACAAGGAAGGTTTAAAAGGAAGAGGCAGGCCCAGAAAAAAACGGATAGACAACATTAAAGAAGATCACAAGGAAAGACAACTGACAACTGTAGAAGGAAGAAAACTAACATTTGACAAAAAAGCCTGGAAATGTTTTCTGACTAGCTATTGCCACTAATGAGTCGGCAGAGAGCAATTATGATGATGATGATGATGATGATGATGGTGGTGGTGGTGGTGATGATGATGACGATGATACGATGACGATGATGATGATGATGATGACGATAACGATGACGATGATGATGAACAAAATTAAATTAACTTTTACAGCCATTTTTCTGCACAGAAAGTGACCGAATTTAAATAGTAATGTTTTAATTATTTCAGACAGGTCGAATTGCAGACATTGTAGGCAATATCTAAGGACATTGTAGGCAATATCCAAGGACATTGTAGGCAATATCCAAGGACATTGTAGGCAATATCCAAGGACATTGTAGTCAATAGGCAATATCCAAGGACATTGTAGTCAATAGGCAATATCCAAGGACATTGTATAGGCAATATCCAAGGACATTGTAGGCAATATCCAAGGACATTGTAGGCAATATCCAAGGACATTGTAGTCAATAGGCAATATCCAAGGACATTGTAGTCAATAGGCAATATCCAAGGACATTGTAGGCAATATCCAAGGACATCGTAGGCGATATCCAAGGACATTGTTGGCAATATCCAGCGATGTTAGTCCTTGGCCTTGGTCCTGGTCTTAAGGACACTTTAAGGACAAGTTATAAGTCCTTGGTCCTGGTCCTGGCCTTCACTGGCAATGCCGTAATCTTACATTCGTGGCAGTAGTTTTTAGTTGTCATCTTTCTCTGATTTTTTGGTGAATTGCTTGAGCAGGAAAGTAGAGCGACAGATTTGACGTAGAACAAAATTTTATGGGTAAAGGTTCACCGCACGTACTCGAACTCGCGAAGCGTCTGAAATTATGGAGGAAAAATTCAGCGCGGATGCAGGGTTATTATTTCTTGGATTGTCAATTTGAGGGTGTTGGTATATTCTGGGGTGCCCTGCCGAAAAGTCTGACAAGCAAAAAGAGGTCATCCGGCTCTCAGATTTGGGAGAGGGATTTGGGGGTGTCGGTCTCAGATTGGGGATGTTAGGGGTGTAAAAATATTCCTGCGCGGATGGTAAATTGGTAAGCAAGTAAGCAGGGATATTTTTACACTCTCCTAACACTCCCCAACACTCCCCCCAGAATTTGAGGTTGACACCCCCAAATTTAGCAATATGACAATGGTATGCATACAAAATGCTTACTAATTAGCTTCGAACACCCCTCCGCCCTTAAATTTGAGGTCGACACCCGCCCCCACCCCCAATTCACAATCCTAGAAATATCCCTGCAAGCAAAATCTGCGTGCAGGAAATCCCAATTAGCTGATGCGGCTGACTGTGGACGGACAGAATTAGCTTCAGTAACGCCTGTCACAGCGGTCGCATTGTCGCGGAGATTGACGGACGCAGACATTTGACGAAACGCCGTCGACATCTGGTGACGCCGTCTGAAATAATAACTATCAGCCACTTAGAATAATTAATGAGTTCAAAGATCAGAAAGAAGTCTGTTCTCGATGGGCGTGCGTGACACGCGTCATTTAGTGACGGTCCCGGCACGGCAAAGAGTGACAGACGGACAGTGCCAGGTGCAGACGTGACTTAAGACGTATATGGATATATATTGACGTAGCCAGTGTTTATTCTAGCCACCTTGACATTGGGGGGATTTTGAAATGTTTGGAGGACAAGGTCTGTCTCCACACTTTTGGGGGAACATTTCCATCCTCCCCACCAATATATACTTTTTTAGGGGGAGAATTTAAGATCTTAGGGGGGAATTCCTCCAGAGAAGGCCTATAATAAACACTGGGTGCAGCCACGCGGTGGAGAGCGTGGGGGCCCCTAATTCTGGCTGGAATCGGTTGTGGTACACTAAGGAGATTGCGGTTAAATTTTCTTCTTATTAAAGTACACTTTTCCTGATGAAGAATGCGAAAATAAACTGCTTGTGTCTTCTATGATAATGAAAATCAAAGGCGATGAAGTATTAACCAAAGGGCTTTTGTGATTTCTGTGCATTGTCTCCCTGGTCGAAATCTATGATTGAACGTTACATCCACATAATCTCCTGGACGGATCGAGGTTTGGGAGTTATTTAGTATTTCCAGGTTATAGCGCTTCGTTGTTTTTCTCTTAACCCCTTAACTGGGGATCCCGGATATATCTGTCCATTTTACATTGAGTTACAGTTAAATACACGGTTAAGGGGTTAAGCAATTCCGAGTATTTGCGAAATTCGTAATCTTAGAAACTTGGAGGTATCCAGTTTTTCCACTCCGATCGATTGTTTGCTTCTTCTTTGAGTTCTTGGTATCCTTTATCCATCATCCACTCCAACGTCATCTTTCTCGGTCTACCTCTCGCTCGCTTTCCCTCCATTTTCCCTTCGATTAATGTTCTTAGTAGAGAGCCATGCCGGAGGACATGTCCCATCCAATTTCTCTGCCTTTCCCGAATTGTACCGAAATCCTAATTCCATTAATTTGATCTAATTTATCAATTGAATTAGGAAAGCTTTTAGGCCGCCATTGTAAGTCTACCAGAATTACCACTCCTTGAGACAACGAAGCCTTCGAAGAACCAGACACGTTTACCGCTACGGTTTCAAACTAGATAATCATGAAAATTCTTGTTTAAATGAAAGTCGACTACATTTTCGCAGCGTTCAGTTTGACGCATTTCAAACTCTACTCACCTGGATGATATGAGTCACGACTTCAGACAGAAAGGCGTTGTATGTCTCTCTCTCTGTCACGTGAAGCGTATCGTTCCATTTCTGTATCTGCGATCGTTCTAAGTTTTGTCGTTTATCAGTATATATCGGCGTTCTCATCCGATCCGTATTTAACGATAAAGAGGAGTAACGTCGGCCGCGACGGGCGTTATAACGGCACGTTACGTTCGACCGTCTGCAGCTGAGAAGCAAGCAGGCGAATACAACGGCTGCAGAGTCAGTCACGCCGGCAAGAGCATCGCTGACAACGGCCGTTGTTATGCACGGCTGCAAACGGTGGCGTATGTAGGGTTCAGGAATGGAGCGGAGGGCACCGGGGGGGGGGGTTCATCCAAATTGAAAAATCTCCGACGAGCGAAAAAGAGCTCGTCAAGGAGTTCATCCCGCACGATCACGTACTCTCTTCGCTCGTGCTACTTGCCCCCTCCCGGGACTGTCCATAAATGACGTCACGCACTTAGGGGGAGGAGGGGGTTCAAACATTTGTGACGATGTGTGACGACGGGGGAGGGGGGGTTCCAGAAATGCGACGTCACGTAATACTAAATATTGTTATTAATAACGCATTGCTATATGTTGCCGCAAAGTTGAACGTATTTGACATTTATAATTCATTTTTAAAATAAATAATTTGAAAAGTTTCTGAATATCGCTTCAACCAATGATAATTATAATGAGTATTTTCAAATGAATTCATTGCAATACCCGCTTCATTCAAGAAATAAGTGCATTGAAACTTTAATTTTAACATTAGAAAGAGGGGTTAACGCGTTGTGACGTCATTTTTTAGGGGATCTGACATTTTGTGACGACTTATGACGAGAGGAAGGGGTGGTCAAATTTTTCCAAAATCGCGTGACGTCATTTAGGGACGGCCCCCTCCTAATTTGCTCAAATTCCACGACCGGTCCCAACCAAAAAAGGGAGGCTCGGGTCCCCTGCCCCCGCACCCAGGGCCATATTAAGGCGGGCCTGAGGGAGCTGTAGCCCCCCGGCCCATCATGAAAACAGGTCCACCGATTTTCGAGATAACATTTTTTTACTTGTCAGCACTATTTGGAAGGGAGATAACCTCTTTTTTTGCTTGTCAGAGATTTTTAGTATAAGCGACGGCCTTTTTTCTCAGCCCCAGGCCCACTTAATCCGGCCCTGCCCGCACCCCCTCGTCGCCCCCATTGCCGCGCCATTGATAGTCAATGCAAATTCACTGCAATCACGGGCAGCAATATAAGTAGACGGTCTTATTATAGCGACAGAAATAAAGAGTTAATACGCGGTATTAAAACTACTATTCCTGCAAACAGGGATGTTTATCTTATAAATAGGTTCTTGCTGTACGAAGCGTTAGAAGAAATGAAGAAAAATCGCAAATGATACAATAGATAAGTAGGTAAGTAAAATCTCATGGATTTCTATAGCGCCTTGGAAGCAGTAGGTCTACAGCTTTAGCTGCTTATTCTTAGGCGCTCAGATAACGTTGAATAAACGAAGAGAAACATGACAACCAAACGTCACAAGACTGGGTCAACGTTAAGAAAGGCGATTTTGTGTCGGGCGAGCGAACGTAGACATACAGAACGTAGGACATGGACAGTTGGACACACACACACACACACACACACACACATCCCGGGCTCTCAACAGCGACATCTACAGGTAGAACTTGCCAGCGACCGGCGTCGTATGCAAAAGGATGCACACTTTGAAGAGGTTTCGGTCTTTCGGATGCGTAGGCTATTTTCTGCGAAGGAAGCCAGTGTAGCGATCAAACGAACAAGATGTGCATCTGATCGCATTACACGGTGGGCGAAAAACAACAGAAGCGCTTATTCTACTCAGCATCCATTGGCGGCCATCACACGACTTAAGATGAACGACACACACACACACACACATACACGCGTACACACACGTACCATACTGAGTACATGGTCACGTACATGAATGTTATAGCGCTTTATCGCGCGAACGTATTCATTTGTATATAGTATTGCTAGTGGCGGTTCAATGATTTCTAGGTGGGGTGATGAAATGAATTCGTAGGAAGTCTGTGGGGGGATGAAAATGGAAGGGAAAAAATCAATAAACTTTGCCAGAAAAAGTCTGACAAAAGAAATTTAATTTTCCCCTAGTTTTACTACAGTTTTACTGAAACATATATATATATATATATATATATATATATATATATATATATATATATATATATATATATATATATATATATAGGTTGACGAGCAAAAACAAGGTCACCTGCAGTTTTTTCCAGTAATGTTACTAGACTTTTGCCCAAAAGTAAGTATTTGTAAGCACTTTGTTGGAGGTAATTTTGAATTAAAATGTTTAACCTTGGATGACAAGAAGTTTTTTTCAATGCGTTATCAGCGTCTAAAAGAACTTCATATTAAGATAGACCAGACATGGACATGGCTTGGGTTCACCCATGGGTTGGGTTGGGTCAGACATTTTCGTGTCTATGGTGGGTTTGGTCGGGTCAGAAAACAGTCATGGTTTGCGAAAGATTAGTATTGTATAACGATGGATTGGGTTGGATCAAGTAATCCTATTGCTGACATGAAAATCAACGCAGTTTTATATATTGAAAAGTATCGACAATTGGAAGATCATTGTTGGCCAGGCGTTTGCGATATAATCTGGTCTTACTCTTAAAAGCTAATCTCCGTGCTTTTCGGTGGTGTTATCCGTATTTTTAGGCTTACCTGAAGCTAATTAATTAAACTTACCTGTCAGCTTTGACGACGGTGAGTCATATAGGTAATTAAGAAATTTATACGCATTTTTCAAACGCATCGTGTGTGTCTGCGCCATCGCCGAGTGTTTTCATTATGCTTTTCTTAAAAACAAGTAAGCAGTATTTGTGATTACTTCGAATTTTTATAGCGCAAAAGTAAAATATCCAGTTCATCAACGTTTAATTATGAAAGATGGCAGATACAGATAAATGGCATCGTTATTATTATTATTATTATTATTATTATTATTATTATTATTATTATTATTATTATTATTATTATTATTATTATTATTATTATTATTATTATTGTTATTATTATTATTTTTATCATTATTATTATTATTTTTATTATTATTATTATTATTATTATTATTTTTATGTACAGCGCAATAATAATAATAATAACAATAACAATAATAATAATAATAATCACATTATTATCACATTAAAAACACATTATTATTATTATTTTCATTTTTATTATTATTATTATTATTGTTATTATTATTATTATTATTATTTGCTATATATATATATATATATATATATATATATATATATATATATCAGTGGCGTAGCGTGACTTTTGACTTTTGGGGCCCGGGGGCATCTTTGCCATGGGGGCCCTAGAGTTTCGAGCTGACGAGAAAAAACGTTATCGCCTCCTTTTTATCCTGACGAGCAAAAAAGGTCATCAGCACATCATTTCTAGGGTTAGGGTTAAGCTAGGGTTAACCCTAGCCCGGGGGGGGGCTGTCAACAAAGTGCCCCCTGCCCTCCACGTTACGCCACTGATATATATATATATATATATATATATATATATATATCACCCTGCCTTAGTGAATTCATCTTTTGTCTGTAGCTGTTTAAAATTTAGATTAAGCGCCTAAGCTACTACTGCATTACTTTTTAAAGCGCCTTATAAATGCGCGAGAATTTAATTTACTAACGTAAACGTAGAGGGAAACTATCGCAAACATTTTGCGGTGCTTCTTTTAGAAGAGCTATATAAATTCACAAGATTTTCTTACTTAGATGGAAAGCATCGCAAACATTTCGCGCTACTAATCTTAAAGGCTATATATATATATATATATATATATATATATATATATATATATATATTCCTCAGAATTTATTTAATTCGATGAAAAGTATCGCAAACATTTGCGGTACTAATTTTAAAGTTTCAGACCCATCGTCCAATCCAGTAGGGAACGACGGAAGGAAAGAAAGAAAGAAGAAGAGGCTGAAGAAGAAGAAGAAGAAAAAAGAAGAGAGGAAGAAGAACTAGACGAATAAGAAGATTAGGAAGAAGAAGAAGAAGAAGAAGAAGAAGAAAAAGAAGATAAATTCGTAAGATTTCACCTGTTTGTTGCTTATTTAGATGAAAAGCAGCGCCGACATTATTAAGACGTGTGGTGGTCGTGGAATCTACCGACGTGAATAGGTCACACTCTCTGCTGTCAATCAAGAAGCCTTCGTCGCCCGGACGGACGCTGTCGTCTGCTTACCTCTGAGCTCCTCGTCATCGGTCAGGTGGTTGAGAGATTGACGTCACCTGCATAGACACAGCGACGCTTCCAAGACACCTGCTACCAAAGATATCATACAGTATATTGACCCGCGTATGGTTTATCAGTGAACTTTGAAAAGACAAAAACAATGGTGTTTGGACAGAAAGATATTGGAAGAAAGATCAAAGTGGATGGATTCGAATTGGAAAACGTGGAAAATAAATTACACTTACCTTGGAAGCAACATGACGCATGATCTGGACTGCAAGAAAGAAGTAACAATAAGAGCAGCGAAATTTTTCTTAGGAAATCTGAAGGCAATGGACAATGTCTGAAAAAGCAAAGCAATAAGTCTCAGAATAAAAAGAATATTCTTGAAACATGCATTTTCAGCAGCTTCTTGTATGGTTTCGAGACGTGGACCATCACAAAAGAATTGGAGAGAAGAATTGTAGCATTTGAAAGAAAATTCTATAGAAAAATTCTCAGAATTTGATGGGTTAAAAAGATCAACAACGAGGAACAATACAAAAAATCCAGCCAACGGAAACCGGAAACCTTGATGCAAAAAGTTATACAGAGGAAATTGCGTTTCTTTGGACATATTTGTCGTATGAAAGATGATAGAAAGATTAAGACTACAGTATAATGCTTGGAATAATGGACGGTTCCAATAAGAAAGGAAGGTCACACAGGGAATGGTGTGATGATATTTGTGATTGGTGTGGAAAATGTCTGCAAGAACTATTTCATGTTGCTGCCAACAGAAAAGATTGGGACAAAACTGTAAAGATTGCATCAGACACCAACGGGCGATGATCCCACTGTTATTGATGATGATGATGATGATGATGATGATGATGATGATGATGATGATGATGATGATGATGATGATGATGATTCGGAAGTTTCTATTTTCTGTCAAAGACGCAGAGACTATTGATAGATTTCAGCCTACAGGTGGCCGAGCCATTTCGAAGGGGCGACTTGACAAATGTTTTGAGATTTGACCCATTTGCCACGGACCTGAGATCCCGATGAGTTGCAATTTTCAATTTTCAACCGTGTATTTAACTTAACTAATGTAAAATTCAGATTTGTTTGTATAATAAAGTTCCACGAATACCACGAGGGCAAACGGGCGTTCTTATGTGAGGCACTGTATCTTAACTTGCGTCAATTTTACCGTATGCAAATAATACGTATTTTAAAATCGGAAAACGAAATACGTATTATACGTAACGTCGGATCGTGGTTTACAGTATAGACTGGAGTTCCGAAAATTTCGACTGAGACTCTTTTTTGGGGTTCCATGACCTCCTCTAGAATCTAGAGGGTTTATTTTACTATTTCAACATAGAACATAAGCGTCTAATAATAACCAGCTACTAAGGTACTACTTCTGAAAAGCGCTATATAAAAACACGAGATTTAACTTATTTATTCATTTAGTTTATTGATCTCAAGAGAGACACAAGAATTCTCGTATTATTATTATTATTATTATTATTATTATTATTATTATTATTATTATTATTATTATTATTATTATTATTATTATTACATGGTTGTTAATATCACGTTATAAGACATTCACAGAGCTAAGAACCGTAAGTGCGGAGCAGTGGCGGCTCCACAGGGGGCCCGTGCTGCCCCACCATATTGAGTGCCTGCCCCCAGTGGCCCCTCCTGTTGAGACCCTATTATTAATACTACATACCTAACAACAAATGGTTGGCCCCCATGATTAGAAGTAGCCACCCCAACGCCCCCCACTTGCCAAATCCTGGATCCGCCACTGGTGCGGAGCAAACGAAGGATCAACGACTTGCCCAATGTCGCTATGCAGTGACTGGGGTCAGATTCGAACCCGCTGCACTCCGGTTGCGTGTCAAGAACCCAACCACTACTCCACCTCTTCTCTGATGATTATTACTGGCGATATCAACTGACGCCCTGCGCTTTGAGAACCAATCTTCGCTTCCGGCGTTTTTCTCAGATTCTGCACCAATGTTTAACACCTGTGAATGCCGGACGTAGGCTCCTCTACATCGAGTCTGGTAAGGAGGTAAACCGCACCGGAAAGAGTAACTGGCATCTGTTGGCGGCGTTATAATTATTGTGCATTTCGAAGTCGAATGTCAAACTTCCTGTCTGCACTTGGTGCGATTGATTCTCCTGACACATCAATAAAGGGCGAAACGCATTGGATGGAGTACTGTAATTGCACTGAGACTGTCTAGGAAATCAAAACCAGATGTCAGCCATGTCCACTTTCGTCTTCTTCCTCTTCGTTATTTTCGCTCTTAGCTCATCGAATGGCTCGGATATATCCGTTCAACATTGAGTTATTAAATACACGAGGGGTTAAATATCGATCTAGAATTTTTTTCATATCCAAAGGCAGGGACGCACCCAGGCAGGGAGGATTTTTACACCCCTACGGTCTCCCGCAACACCCCAATCTGAGACCGACACCGCCCCAACAACACTCACTCACCCCACCTGAGAGCCGGATGACCTTTTTCTGCTTGTCAGACTCTTTCTTGAGGGACCCCAGAATTTACCAACACCCCCAAATTGATAATCCTAGAAATAACCCTGCACCAAGGGCATTCGGCGCCCATGGCATGGAATCGGACAATTAAATTCTTCTTCTCCTTCTTCTTCTTCTTCTTCTTCTTCTTCTTCTTCTTCTTCTTCTTCTTCTTCTTCTTCAGGTGTCGTGAATTGCTACGTTGACGACTATAGACTTCCATTTCTCTCTGATGTTTGTTGCTTGTATGAGTTCTAATTCTGTAGTTACACCATTTACATCAGTCGTCAGTAAACTACTGATATGACGTCATTCTTTGTCTTCCTCTTGATCTTTTGTCTTCGAATTTTCCAGTAGTTACCAGGTTTTCTATACCGTTTTCCCTCATTATGTGTCCAAAAAATTAAATTATAAGGCTAATAAATCGTTAATTAACTAGTAATAATCATGACATTCTGTTGACAAAGATTGAAACTACAAATGCAGTTTTCTTGTTTTTTTCTGTTGCGAACTGGTCTGCGATGTGTACGAAGTCAGTTTTCTCGGTTCTTTCTCTTTCTACGCAGAGTTGAACTAGTTCACAGAACTTAGGTGTCCCCCTTCGAGTGGCGCCCACGGCACCTGCCCTACCTGTCATACATTGGTGCGCCACAGTGGCCACAGGTGCGCCATTGCTTGTCAAGTAGACGATTTGGTCAAAAGAAAAATGTTGTCTTAATGAGGTTTAGACCAGGGAAAATACTGGCCTACAATTGTACAAAACAGACAATATAGCGACAGAAAAATAGAGGGGAAAAGAGCAAGATGAAGAGTCGGATATTCCTGGAAGACACATAATAAAGTCTGCATGCAGTCTAAGAGAAGCATCAAGAATTAAAGACAACATTGAAATGATAAGGAAAACCAGAAACAGAGAAAGAAATCCATGGTCGCCGATGTTGCAATACATGGCACATGAAGAAGAAGATAACGACACGCAGAGAAAGTTTTCAGTCATAGTGTTAGGAGATTTAACTTAAGCAACTCATGATTTATTATTATTATTATTATTATTATTATTATTATTATTATTATTATTATTATTATTATTATTATTATTATTATTATTATTATTATTATTATTAGGCGAAAGCCCGGTACTATTATTATTTTAGGTATTATTAGGTTATTATTATTATTATTATTATTATTATTTTTGTCCATTAGAATATTATTATTATGTTGTAATCATCGACGGAAATGTAATAACATTGATCAGTCGGCAGCAGTTATTTGTTAATGGTTTGAGATGAATCAATCCCCCTTTTAAATGTAAGTTTGGTCATTATTATTATTTTTATTATTATTATTTTTGCGCGGTTTATTATTATTATTAAAAAGCTAATGAACTTACAGGATTAGAAAGACCATTATTATTATTAATAGCTTTCTTTTATTATTATTCCTGGAGGACAAATGACTGTTTCTGAAATTTTTGGTCGAGGGGAAAATTCAGGCTTTCATAGAGTAAAACTCCACAAACCCTCTTTTGATCCAGCCCAGAATAGCAAATGATTGAAAGTGTAGTCGGTCGAAAAAATCGACGGAAAGACGAATAATTATTGTGGAAGTCCGCTGGCAGTTGTTTGTTAATGGTTTGAGATGAATCAATTGTACTATAAATGTAAGTTTGGTCAGCGGAATATTTTTAGTTATTAGCTAATTTTGTGCGGTTTACCTTCAAAGTAAAAAAGCTAATGAACTGGACAGGATGTAGAAAGACCAAGAAATTGGAGAATAGCTTTCTTTGAAGATTTGCCTGTAGGACAAATGACGCATTTCTGAAAGTTTTGGCGTTGAAAATTCAGGCTTTCATCTTCGCTAAAATACCAGGAACCAACGCTATTACGATCCGCACTCAATTGCAAATGATTGACAGTGTGCCCGAGGCCGTATCTACCGTGGGGCGTACATTTCAGCTAGTTTACGATCAATTAGTGGAAGACCGCTGGCAGATTGTAGAAAAGTAGAAAAGCGCGCAGAGCAAATTCTTTCTTCTTATTCTGTGATTCTGGCACGTACGAACGCGAGTTCTGAAGGGGTATTGGGCGCCGATTTCTCCAAACGCAACGCACTCCAGACCAAGGGCGACGCTTGTCTCTAATGACACGCTATTCGATTACGAAGATCATTCACTCGCGCTGTCTGCCTTGGTTTTTCCAGGAAATCAGACGCGCTCTCACTCCGTTTGTTCGAACGATTAGACTGAAGTTACTACTACTACTACTACTACTACTGCTGCTGCTACTACTACTACTACTACTACTACTACTACTACTACCACTACTGCTACTACTACTACTACTACTGCTGCTGCTGCTACTGCTACTGCTACCACTACTACCACCACTTGTGTACCACTACCACCACTGCTGCTGCTGCTGCTGCTGCTACTGCTGCTGCTGCTGCTACTACCACTGCCACTACTACTGCTGCTACTGCCACCACTACCACCACTGTTACTACCACCACTTATTATTATTGCTGCTGCTATTATTTATTACTGCCTACTACCACCACTGCTGCTACTACTACTGCTACTGCTACTACTACTACCACCACTACTGCTGCTGCTACTACACCACCACCACCACCACTGCTGCTGCTGCCACTGCTACTACTACTACTACTATTATTATTATTATTATTATTAGTATTATTATTATTATTACTATTACCACTACTACTACTACTACTACTACTACTACTACTACTACTACTACTACTACTACTACTACTACTACTACACTACTATAGACGAATCATTCAAAATATGAAAAATTGTTTCGAAATTAATCGATGAAGTTAATGACTTTCGATTATCGGCAGCCTATGCACAGAACCGGCTATCGATGTGCGTGAATGGACATTTCATGAATGAAATTAGTCTTATCTTCGCTTTTCCTCGCTGAGCGCATTTTTTCCATTATTATTTATCGTCATTTCCGTCGTTCGACAGTAAATGTCCACAAAAGAATTTTCCTTTAATTTCTTGGTTTACGACAAATATGATCGATGTTCTAACTGCGGTTGTCTTCAAAGACATCCATCGATCCATCCAATGTCATCATCGTCGTCATCATCGTCGTCGTCATCATCGTCGTCGTCATCATCATCGTCGTCATCATCCAGTGGCGGTTCCACGTGGGGGATGAGTGGGGGAATGCACCCTTCCCACCGGACTTACTTCTTTTGACTTGTGAAACCTATTTTGGGGTAAAAGTCTAGTAAAACTAACTGCGAATGACCTTTTTTCTGCTTGTCGACCTATTTTTCGGTAAAAGTATAGTCAAATTATGGGGAAAATTTCCTTTTCCAGCCTTTTCGGCTAAGTTTATTGTTTTCCCCCTCTAGTTCCATCCCCACCAATTTTCTATGAATTCATTTCATCCCCCACCAAGAAATCCTGGGACCGCCACTGTCATAATCACCATCATTACTGATTTTTATAGCGCCATTGTCGAATTCAATAAATCATCCGATTTCCCGGTCCTTGTTAAATATCCAACATCTCTTAATCCATCCCATTTCCGTCGACGCTTTCCTAGACTCCCCTGGGGAAGCAGCGAGAAGCTTAGGGGTGGGTTTTTTCCAGTTCGTGTCATTTGAAGACACGCAATTTCACATTCGAGCGAACAGACAAATTCCCTTGCCTTGAGGGGTGGGTGGGTGGGGGAGGGTAGGGGCGGGCGCTGCCATCATTTTTTCTTCTCCATTGACGTCTCTCATTGTAACGGTCACGATGTGCAATTTGGCGGCATACGTCATTAAAGCTGACAACAGAGAAAAAGAAAAGAGAGAGAGAGAGAGAGTGAGAGAGACAGAGAAACACAGAGAGACAAATAAAGACAGACAGACAGACAGACAGACAGACAGACAGACAGACAGAGAGAGAGAGAGAGAGAGAGAGGAGAGAGGAGAGGAGAGGAGAGGAGAAAGAGGAAGAAGAGAAAGAATAAGGAAGAAGAGGAGGAGGAGGAAGAAGAAGAGGAGGAGGTAAGGACGACGAAGGATGAAAAGAAGGTGAAGTAGACGAAGAATTCTTCAGAATGAAGAAGAGGAGGAAGACAAAGAAGAAGAAGACAAAGAAGAAGAAGAAGAAGAAGAGGAGGAGGAGGAGGAGGAGGAGGAAGAAGAATGCCTATGTTTTCATTTATAATACCCTCTTCTGCTGTAAAGATTTTAATGGTGTCTCTGGTTACGCCACGCCCTAGACTATTGCGTTCTTGCCCGGCCTGCGTGGGCTACCAAGGTTTCTTCCCTTACCGACAGCCTTCAGGTTCTATCGAGTTAGAGGATCAGACCACGTGACACCGCTTCTTCACGGGCTCCACTGGCTTCGAGTTCCACAGCGGATTGAATACGAATTGTCGATCCATCCCTATCCCTATCCCTATCCCTATCCCTATCGGTGTCTTCATGGTCTGGCGCCATCGTATCTGTCGGCTGATCCACGCAAGACTTCTGACATCGACGAATGCGATCTGCGTCCAGTCTCACTCTCGTTGTTCCGTCTACGCGCCACGTTACCATTGGTGACCGCATGTTTCCGGTAGCGGCTGCCAAAGTCTGGAATAGCCTGCCACCATCAACAACTATGGCAAAGACACTAGAAGCATTCAAACGTGAACTTAAAACTGCTCTCTTTGTTCGTAGTGATCTAGAACATTAATAGATATATTATTGATAGAACATTGACAGATATCTATTTATTTAATAATAATAATAATAATAATAATAATAATAATAATAATAATATTATTATTATTATTATTATTATTATTATTATTATTATTATTATTATTATTATTAAAACTTAAAACTGCTCTTTGTTCGTAGTTATCTAGAACATTAATAGATATATTATTGATAGAACAATAACAGATATACTCTATTTAATAATAATAATAATAATAATAATAATATTATTATTATTATTATTATTATTATCTACGACAATTTATATAGCGCAGTAACATAACTGGAGCTAAAGTCAAGAGCGCTTTACAAAGGAGTCACTTATAAGAGATGTTAAATAAGTGTGTCTTTAGGAGCTTCTCAAAACAGTCAACGGACTTCGCATTAATAACATCGCTTATTATTATTATTATTATTATTATTATTATTATTATTATTATTATTATTATTATTATTATTATTATTATCATCATCATCATCATCATCGCCAACATTTACGATGCTGTTTCAACTGACGGCATATTTTGTTATTGTCATTAATATAAAGAGAAAAGTATTTCGTCTTACTGTAGGCTTAGGGCTTAGCTTAGAAACTGATTACTAATTAATTTCGAGAGAACAGATTTCGTCTTCCATTCTCGCGTATGTCTATTCTATTTTGAAGGAGACGGGCGTCAGATTTCCCATCTGTGGATTCGGGAGCGGTGCAGGTTTCCCTTTCTCGCCTCGTCGGCGCTAGGGTAAACATCCGCTTCGCGGTGAATGGAGATGAGAATTAGGAAAGAAGACGACGATGGCCAGCAAAATAATTATATATAATTAGTCTTATCGGATGAAGATTTACAATACCAAAAATATAGCACCGTCAGAAATAGAAGCACGGAGAGACAACCAAACAAAGAGACAGACAGATAGACATATAGAGAGGAAGAGAGAGAGAGAGAAGTAGAGGGAGAAAGAAGAAGAGAGAGAGTCTGCCAGACAGAAGGAGATGGAATGACAGAGAGAGAGAGGCAGACAGACAGAGACAGACAGACAGATACAGAGACCTTAAGATTGAGAAAGAGAGAGGGAGAGATAGTCAGACAGATAGAG
Source organism: Metaphire vulgaris (assembly GCA_018105865.1). NCBI lineage: Eukaryota > Metazoa > Annelida > Clitellata > Crassiclitellata > Megascolecidae > Metaphire > Metaphire vulgaris. The sequence goes on from CM030846.1 coordinate 13,702,678, forward strand.
GGAGAGATTGCGGGAGAGAGAATCAAGCAAAGAGAGGGGATAGAGAGGGGGAGGGAGAGAGAGGGAAAGAGAGAGAAAGGGAGAAGGAGAGTAAGGCAGACACAGAGAGGCAGAGCAACAGAGCAGAAAGGCGAGTAGGGGAAATCTCGAGAGAAGGAAGAAAGAACGAGAACAAAGGAGAAATTGATGAAAATTAATGTATTCGGGAGACGCCGTGGTCTTTTGATCAGTTACGACGAATAACGATGAGTCGATTAAGAAAACAGAGGAGAAAGACTAAAATGGACCCAAAAACAGGTGGATTAGGCGAAGAGACGAACGGAGGAATACCTAACGGACGAATGAGAGGAGAAATAGATGGATGTTTTCTCCTCTGTGATCAGACGGCAACATCTCCGCAGAATAATCGGGGCAAACGAAATAGATTATCGCTCTTCGAAATGCATCGCACTGAGCAAGTCTTATTTGCGACCGTTTAATTAATTATAACACAGGTTTACAACAAAAATGTTTTTGAAAATTGTCTAAGTTTTTAAAACTGATTTATGACAATTAGGTACTGCTAAAACTGAAAATGACACTGGTTTCTTTGAATCAGGTCAGGTTTTTTGCTAAAGTGTTTAAAAAAAATCTAGTCTTATAACTAAATTGACTGCATTTTGTAACATTAGAGGGCAGCCAACAAATTTTTTTGTCAGTTCTCTCAGAAGTTAGACTTCGTTTTGGGTATATTTAGGGTGCTGATTCCAAATATGGCATCAGATTTTTTCTATCTGCTCCGGTTTGTAAGATTCGGCCATATATTCTAGACCGGTCATGCATGATAATTGCCTATATCACATGGCAACAAAAAAATTTGTGTTGCCCTGTTGCCTTAGATGTAAGACCTGTTTCTTAGTATATTTATGGGTCCTGATTCCAAATATGGCATCCGATTTCCTCTATTAGCTCTAGTTTTTTTAAGATATGGCCATATATCCTATATTGGAAGTGCATGATGATTACATATATTTGCTCTATGTAGCTTTTGATTGCTCTCTCCTAATGGTCTTTGTTATTAACATTAAAGGTTTTATAATTCCAGAAGAAATCAATTGAAATATGTGCAATATCATAAATTATATTATTTTATTAAATAAGCATGATTAATGACAACTGTTTTGAGGTAATTGTGGACGCAGGAGCAGCAACAGACCTCCAGGACACATTTAGAAATACAATTGCATGTTAAATGCTTGAAGTGTCATTTTTTCTGATTTCTAGTGTGACAAAATGAATGACAACTAATTCACTCATTAATATAGTTGTATCTAAATATGCAATAGTTGTTGCTTTGAAGTGTTTTGCTGTTCAATTATAGAATTTGAATAGATTAAGGATTCTGCTGTTAACGCACTTTAGTAGAACCAAAATACAAGGACGACTAAGCCGTATCTCAAAAACTAGAGCTGATGGGGCAAAACGGCTAACATTTTGGAATCAGGGCACCAAAATTAATCAAGAACAGGTCTTACTTTGCAGGCAACAAACTGTGTGTTGACCATTTCATTATAATGAAATCTACATGGCGTTAATAGAAAACACATGTATACATGAAAAATCATAAAGTAGCGATATATCAAAAAGTTGACCTGATTGAGCAAAACCAATGTTATATTTGGATTTAGGACATTGAAATTGTCCTTAATCTGTTAAGAAAACTTAGACAATAAATTTGATGTAACCAGTGTAATTTATTGTTGCAGGTTATCTTCATCAGTTCCTTCGTACGCTGCATCGTTACCATCATCATCAGCATCATCGTCGTCGTCATCACCATCATCGTCATCATCGTTGTAATCATCATCATTATCATCAACATCATCGTAATCGTAATCGTCTTCGTCATTGTCATCATCATCGTCGTCGTCATCATCATTAACAATATCACCAACATCATCGTCATCATCATCGTCATCGTAATCATCATCAATATCATCGTTGTCGTTGTCATCGTCAACTTCTTCGTCGTCTTCATCATCGATGTTGTAGAAATTTTTGTAGAACTCTTGCTATGCATCTGTTTGAAATACAAGCACTTTCTTAATCTACATTTGCTGGGTAGGAGCGTCGAAAGTTCTACGCAATCGAGGCCTGTTTGTTTTCTGGCGTGTGTAGAGTCACCTAACAAACGACCACCGCGTTCTCATTAGACAGTGGTTCTTACAGAGACTTTATTTCCGAATTTTTAAGTATCACCCTCCCCACAACGGGGCGGGAAGTTAGCAGAGTGGTAACAGCGTTGGACTATGGAGCTGGTCGCGGGTTCGATCCCCGCAGGAGCCCTAAGGTCGGCTCAGCCTTCATTCGCTAGAGGGCGGTGATAACTGAGTAAGCAGCTGTGGCTGCGAAGGTAAAACGCGGGTCTAGAGAAAGCAATGGCAAACTACTCTAGATTGATGGCTTTAGCCACCTGCGTCGCTGCTCGCCTGACACCGGAGATCAGCGCCGGGCCCGAAGCTCGAAATCGAGTATGGGCGAACCTTTACCTTTACCTTTTTACCACAACGTCCTTCAAGTACCCCCGAGGGGTACGAGTACCCCGGTTAAGAACCATCGTCAGAAGAGTATAAGACCATAACACTTCAAAAGTACAGTAGGTCTACTGTTTGTCACTGTCCGAAATTTGCAAAACAGTCGACGCGAATGTGACTTTGTTGTCTTCGACGCAACCTCTTCGTGCCGCGACTGACACGAATTGGCAAAATCGTCGCTAACGAAGTCAACTTGCGAATGCCGGTGTCGTATAAATTTATTTCCCCCCATATAATTATTTCCTGGTCAAATTTTGATTGGTCGGCAGATAGCCTGTCAATCAAGATTAGAACCGCCCTCCCATAGCGATAATTACCATATTTTTCCTACTTGAGAATTCTTTGCAGGCAACCAATGGAAATCCTTGAAGCAATTATATGGGTGGAGCCATAAGACATAGCACGTGTGACGTCACAGGTTTAGCTGGTCACGCGACGTTTTGCTGTTTCTCCACAAATAGTAGGCTATATAGTTATGTGAGGGAAATAAATTTATTACCTGCTACCAACTGCATGTTAAGTGCTATTTGTAGATATTATATCGATAGGAGAAAATAGATTTATACAGAAATAAATTCATAAGTATGCCGCATAATTTTATTTCCCTAGCAACCGCAGGCTCCGCCCAGGAAATAATTTTGTGGGGTAAATAAATTTGTACGACACCGGCTCCTAATCCTATTAATAGTTTCCAAATCCTGTGCTCAGAGGACTTTGTCTTACATTTTAAAGAATGATTTTCCCGCCCTCGTCCTGGACTACTGCACCAAAGTCTATTAAAAGGCAGTTTCGTGAGATGCGTGATGATGACCGGCAAATGACCGCAGACATTCTCCATTTCATCTAATTTTATAATGGCACTGTACTAGGGTCCGAATTTTGTGCCAAATACTGTAACTGCCAGAAAAATTGTACTGTAACAATGGTTATGGTTGGATGCAGTGGCGGCTCCACAGGGGAGGCCCGGAGGGCCCGTGCCCCCTATTGAGTTCGTGGCCCCCTCAGTGCCCCCTGTTGGGGCCTATACTTAATACTACATACGTACCTAACAACAAATGGTTGCCCCCCATGATTAGAAGTTGCCACCACAACGGCTCCCCACTTGCCAAATCCTAGAGCCGCCACTGGTTGGATGTCCTCTGTTTCCCACTTTGATCTCTGGAATCTCTCTTTTGCAGATGGATTTGGAGTACCATCGATTGATACCTTATGCGCTAATGGAGCTGGAGATGTAGATATCCGTGGGGCCGTCCATAAATGTCGTCACGCACTTAGGGAGGTTCAAATATTTGTGACGATGTGTGACGAGGGGGGAGGAGGTTTCCTGAAATGTGACGTCGCATAACACTAAATATTGTTATAAATACCGCGATGTTATGTTACTGCAAAATTGAACGTATTTTACACTTATAATTATTATACTTCATTTTTAGAAAAAGAATTTGAAAAAATTTCCGAATATTGTTTCAACTATAATAATTATAATGAATATTTTCAAACGAGACATTAATTTTGACATTGGAAAGATGTAAAGATGAGGGGTGTTAACGCGTTGTGACATCATATTTGAGGGGGTCTGACTTTTGTGACGACGTGTGACGAGGGGGGTGGGGTAAAAAAACTACGTTATCGATTGATTTCATATGCATTGCAAGTTTTCAAACATTTGACTAGTGGCGGCTCCACCGGAGGGGGGAGGTCAGGGAGGCCCGTGCCCCCTATTGAATGCCTGCCCTCCAGTGGCCCCACAGTTGGGACCCTATACTTAATGCTACATACATTAAACAACATTGGTTGCCCTCCATGATTAGAAGTTGCCACCCTAACGGCCCCCCACTTGCCAAATCCTAGAGCCGCCACTGAATTTGACACCAAAACACCATTATTATCATCGAACGGCAGAACATATCTCATTACTCGAACGCCGAAAGCAATCGCAACAAACGATATACACACTGTAATAGTCTGCGTTCTGATTTAAAGACGAACATGACAAAGATGGCAAAACATCGATAAAAATCTAACGGTTTCGGCGAAGACTAAGCTTATATTATGAATATAAAACCAATATAAAACCATATACTAGAGAGAGAGAGAGAGAGAGAGAGAGAGAGAGAGAGAGAGAGAGAGAGAGACAGACAGACAGACAGATAGAGAGAGAGAGACAGACAGACAGACAGACAGAGACAGAGACAGAGACGAATTAAATGCAAATGATTGAAGACATGTAATGAAGTGGACAAGGCAGATTTCATTGGTTTCTAGACTTGAGTCTATGTGATGCCCTTTAGAACCTGACGCTTTCATGACTGCCGTGTCTAAAAAGGTTTCCAGACAGGATACAGAGACAGTAATAACGATTGAAATTGCTTTTGCGCTATTTTGAGAACTGCATGTGTTGACTTCACGGCATCCGCGAACTTAATAACAGTCTGATTGCTACAGAGCAGTGGTTCTCTGGTCTTTTAGGATTTCTTGCGTGTCGCGCCCCTTAGAGATTTTTTGATTGCTCGCGGACACTATACAATTTAAATCTTAAATTAACTATAATTAATTAACACATAGACTACTTGTTATGTCAAACGATTATTTAATCATAAAATTGCAATTTTTAGTTATGAAACTTGAATTCAAATGGAATCAGAACTCTTAGAGCCATCAGTGTGTTTTGCGTTCTGAAATGTTGGCGAGAGATATCTTGAGAAATTAATCCCCTCACGGGCCCCTGAAACCGCTTGGCGGTCCCCCAGTGGACCGCGGACCCCAGTTTGAGAACCGCTGCTATAGACTCTCAACCATGGTTGTCGTTATTCGTTTTGTATTTAGCGCATTTATTAAATATATATATAATATATATAATATATATATACTATATATATACTTTACTTTCTAAAGCGCTTTTACCATCCAGCTTAATTAATTAATTAAATTTGTGTAAAGCGCCTTTGATTTTGATCTATGTCATGTTTACGGCGCTATAGAAATTGTCAATATATATATATATATATATATATATATATATATATATATATAGCATTACTATATTTATTTGTACGCTTTCTTCAGACGTTAACCGGAAACCACTGAAACGTTAGCCTGGAATATTAAATTCCATAATATTAACTCTTTGCATAAGAATTCATAATAGACAAACTTTTCAACTCATAGACACAAGGGTAGCCTATAACACCACAGCAAACTTTAAACTTACAGTTTTTGACAAATGTAAATAAAATTATGGCAGAAGATGGAGTGGTCGAGATGAGGCAGCTGCATCACAATTGCAAGGATTGGATATCAAGAACGAGTTTACCATGTTCCATTGCAGTCATTGTTAATTGGCTAATCTCTATAGCAGTGGCGGCTCCAGGACTTGGCAAGTGGGGGGGGGCGTTGGGGTGGCAACTTCTAATCATGGGGGGCAACCATCTGTTGTTAGGTATGCAGTATTAAGTATAGGGTCCCAACAGGGGCCACTGGGGGGGGGCTAGGCACTCAATAGGGGGACACGTGCCCCTCTGACCCCCTGTGGAGCCGCCACTGCTCTATAGGCCTAAACCAAGAAGACATCAAAGCGATATTAGCGACTGAAATTCCGACAACAGTTTCTGACTTCGAGCAGCCCACAAAATTCAATGGTAGATACGCGGATAAGATTAGATTAGATTAGGTTCTTAATCTAATCACGTGACGCTACAGACTACGAAAACTCTGCCGATTGAAGAAATCGTGAATCCGTCGGACGAATTCGACAGATGATGAGGCGGAAGTGGAAAGTGGTGGGGAGGGGAGGGGAGGGGTGCGTTGATCAGTGGGGTAATGTCATGGCCATGCATTAAAGGGAATCGCTATATAAGAAAACTCCATTAGGTTTCAATGTATTCAGTTAGACTCTTTGTATTCTCTCTCTATCCCTCTCCAGTGGCGTCGCCAGGAATTTTTGGTTGGGGGACAAAAGGGGTCTGGCGTGTCAGATTCCTTACCCACCCCTACCCCCCTCCACTAAAAGCTTTCTCACCGGATTTGCGCGAATCTGGTAGGTGGTCTGGGGCAGGTTGGGGCAGTTGCCCCCATTTGCCTCCCCCGTGGCGACGCTAATGTCCCTCTCTATCCCTCTCTCTCCCTCTCCCTCTCTCTCTCTCTCTCTCTCCCTCTCTCTCCCTCTCTCCGTCTCTCTCAAGCTCTCTTTCTCAGCTTCTAGACACATTAGAAAAGAGAGAAAATATTCTGCCTGCAACTCGCCCGTAAGGGCAACAAATTTTCAGTGGCGTAGCCAGGATTCCAGAATAAGGGGTCACTTCGACATCTTCGGCCCAGAAGTCGACGATTAACAAAGGTCGTCGTCTCAGGCGCTTTAAAGCCTGGTGCCTGGTGCGTCCTCTTCGATCTGATGCTGCCCTTTATCCCCCCCCACCCACCCCACCACACACACACACACACCCAACTACTCTCCTTTTTTGGACGAATCTCACGACCGGTCCCGATCCGAATAGGGTTCCCTCCTCCCCCCCGGTGCTACGCCTATGAAATTTGCAAGAAGAAAATCCATAAGCGACTCTAGTTATAATTACAGAATTTACGAAATGTCTCGTTTGCTTTCGATACTAATCTGAATTTCTATTATAAAAGATTAATAATTAGTTAATGGTTAATATATTTGATTATATGGTCTTTATATACAGATACTGTACTTGAATGTTTTGCGATGTTTGAGTTGGAATCAGCTTCTTATCTTTAAGTCGCTGAATGTCTAAATGCAGAAAACGACATCAACCTGATCTCAATTAATTAGTCATGACAGAGATGCATGGTATTGGATCACGTGGGTCATGGGTCGAATGGTCACGTGGGTCATGAGTCAAATGGGTCAAGGGTCATTTTCAGCGACCAATGCCATATCTGAGTCGTGGAAACCTCGTAGTAGTAATCGCCAAGAACTTGATTATATGCTCTCTTGCCAAGACAGTCACTCCATCAATCAATCCACTTCTATGGCGCCACTATTATAATGCCCAGGACATCAGCAGATGGCGCACCAAATCCAAATTGAATTAGAGCCAGGTCAAGCCGGAAAAGATCAGCCAGAAACGGCGGGAGATCAATCTAGGGGGGGGAATAAGCCAAGTCAAACAGATGTGGATTAGACATGACTAACCGAGACAGGACTAATCAAACGGTGACCAAGTAATGAACGTGTCTCGATCGGACCTTACAAAGTTTCATCATCCGATTAGACTTCGTTTCCATGCGCGTCAGTTTTAAAGGGAAGGCGATCCGCCTTCTTTCGTCAGCGTTAAATTGAATCTACACTGTAGTTTGTAATGCACGGCACGTCGCACGCCATAGTCCCACTCAGTGGCGGCTCCAGGATTTGGCAAGTTGGGGGGGGGCGTTGGGGTGGCAACTTCTAATCATGGGAGGGCAACCATTTGTTGTTAGGTATGTAGCGTCATTTCACACTTTTCTTTGGGGCGAGAAAATTTTGTGCCAAATTTTAAGCATTTTTTGGCAAATTTTAGGCAATTTTTTGCAATTTTTTTTGCAATTTTGGCAATTTTTGGACAATTTTTGGGCAAATTTTGGCAAATTTGCAATTTTAAAATATTTTTTGGTAAATTTTTAAATATAGTATAGTATAGTATAGTATATATATAGGTCTAGTATATACATAGTATAGGGTCACAACAGGGGGGCCACTGGGGGCCAGTATCTCAGTAGGGGAGGGGGCACGGGTCCCCCTGGCCCCCCTCGGTGGAGCCGCCACTGGTCCCACTGAGACGGGTGTTGGCTGTGCAAATGGGTTCTGTTCTGAAATGCGATAATTATACTAACAGTGTTTTTTCTGCCGGAACACGCCGAAACGACGTTCCGGAACCTTTTTCTTCCGAATTTTATGAATTTTTAATCTATATTAATAAAATAAAATAATTATTTTAATTATTTTATAGTTTTTCCAGGCTGTGACTAACTATAACTTATGATCTGTTAACTTATATTACAGAATTTACAGAAGATGCGTTCCGACACCTTTTTTTCTAGAAAAAAGCACTGATTACTAATAGTATAGTAGGTTGGATCCAGACAATCCAACCCATAGTGATGCCAGAATCAATCCAATACGATGACAATTTCTTTCGCTAGGTGTCGCGAAGCTTGTCATAAGAACCAGGGCGTAGCGACGAGGGCGGAATAGGGGGGTATATCGGTATATATACCCCCAAAATCAGTATATATAATACAGTATATATAACATATATATATATACACATATATTTAACATATATAACATATATTATATATACAACATATAATATATAACATAACAAAATATACCCCCTCCAAATCTATACCCCCTCCTCCATCAAATTCCTGGCTACGCCCTGATAAGAACAGAGCGCGTCTTTACCCAGACATAGATTCGATTTCATTTTAGCACGAACCCTACAATGGATACTCATTTGGATTCGAGACGATTCAGTCCAACGGCGGAACAGGCTTCTGAACACGGGGGTCTATACTGGCCCTAATTAGGCACCGTTGGCGTTCCATAGAAGCACCGAAGTCCATACATACTCTATGCATTCGTCCGTACAATGATGTCTCTTTACGCGTAAATTGCTAACGATTTCCGCTTTTTGGCAGACGACGCCGAAGCCATCGGGCGTCAGATCTTTATCGTCGATGGGCAGACGGTTTCCTGTCATCGCGTCCGAGGCAATTAGTCGGTGCGTGGCAGACGACACGAGAATATTCCACCACACGTCGCTCGTTAACAACGCGGAGCCTCCAGGAGGCTGTCTGGTTGGTCACAGAGTTCAATTTTTCAAAAGAGGCAGTGATTGGGTAGATCGCTCCCAACCAAAAACTTTCGACCGCCAGATCGGAGATCAGAGGCGATCAATTTCTTTTCCTCAACTCTAAATGGCGTGCCTGTGGTATGGCAGGTATGGCCAGTGGCGGTTCTAGGATTTCTCGGTGGGGAGGGATTAAATGAATTCCTAGGAAGTTGGTGGTGGGGGGTGAATAGAGAGGGAAATAAATCAATAAACTTTGCCGAAAAAGAAAATGGCTGACAAGCAAAAAAGACATTTTTCCCAACAGAATTTTACTAGACTTTACCGAAAAATAGCTTGACAAGCAAAAAAGTCCGGGGATGCTTACCCAGTACCCACTCATCCCTCACGTGAAACCGCCACTGGGTATGGCAGATGCCCAGGGCGCCGAAAATTTTAAACTTTTGCGAATTTCCTTTACTCAGCGTAGAAAGAGAAGAAACTGAGAAAACTGACTTTAGTCACATCATAGACCAAGTCGCATTCAGTAAAAGCAAGAAAATCTCCCCTGGAATATGAAAATATTCAATTTTTCACATTGAAATTTGAAAACCTTGCTAAAATATTAACTCTGTCCATTGTGCTAAAATGTGTTTTGCTCCTCCTGGAAAAATTTCTGTGGGCGCATATGCACTGTTGGCATGTTCTTTGTTTCCAGATCCCATTGATGTCAGCCATCCATCTTTTACATGGTCTTTCTCGCCCTCGGTTTCCTTCTATTGTGTGTGTACGTGTGTGTGTGTGCGTGCGTGTGCAGTGCTTTGTAGGCTAATCTATTGTTGTCCATTCTTTTAACGTGTCCAAACCACGTTAATCTTCTTTTGTATACTTTGTCGATGATTGTTTCTGTCGGCAGTTCTATCGTTTGATAATTCAGTGCATTAAAATTGGAGATATATAAAATACGTGTATGCTATCATCATCATCATCATCATCATCATCATCATCATCATCATCATCATCATCATCATCATCATCATCATCATCATCATCATCATCATCATCATCATCATCATCATCATCATCATCATCATCATCATCATCATCATCATCTTCATCATCTTCATCATCATCTTCATCATCATCATCATCATCATCATCATCATCATCATCATCATCATCATTATTATTATTATTATTTTATTATTTTATTATCGATATCCTTATCGTATCGCTGCAGTAAAGCTATCTGGAGACGACGATTTCTTAGCTCTCTGTCTGTTGTTGAAAGTCTTCAGAATATTATTGTAATCGATACTTTTTATTGTAAGAATTTACATTTTGATTTCTCTCGTTGAGTTCGATGCTATTCGTGCCTCTTGCGATCGACTAAGGGGACAATGCGGACAGCCCAGTGGCCGGTTGTAACTGTCGTCGATAACTCCTCACCTCGGCATCTTTAAAGCATTCGTCGTGCGCAGCGATGTAGACTACATGACTTTGCGGATGAGTTACTTACTTACTGCTGTGCTCTCCTCTCTCTCTCTCTCTCTCTCTCTCTCTCTCTCTCTCTCTCTCTCTCTCTCTCTCGACGAAATTGCCAATTAGACAAAGGCGTCGACGGATATTCACAGGGAGTCGGGATCTTCAAAGAACTGACGTAAAACGAATTACGTCGACGAACGTTTGGCTAATGAAGAGAATGGGATAAAAGGGAGAACGAGAGAGAGAGAGAGAGAGAGAGAGAGAGAGAGAGAGAGGAGGAATAAAATGTGAACGAAATCTAGTTAGAAATTGCGAAAGCGAGAAAACACGCCGAATGAATAGGTAACAGTAGACGCTCTCTCTCTCTCTCTCTCTCTCTCTCTCTCTCTCTCTCTCTCTCTCTCTCTCTCTCTGTCTCTTTATCTGGCTCTGTAGTGGCGGCTCCAGAATTTGGCGAGTGGGGGAGGGGGCATTGGGGTGACAATTTCTAAGCATGGGGGCCAACTGTTTGTTGCTAGGTATGTAGTAGTAAGTATAGGGTCCCGACAAGGGGCCATTGGGGGCAGGCATTCAATAATGGGGTGGGGGCATGGGCCCCAGACCATCCATATGGAATCGCCACTGTGTCTCTGTATTTCTCTGTCTGTTTCTCTCTCTCTCTCTTTCTTTCTCTCTCTCTGTTGCTGTCTTTCTCTCTTTCAGACTCGGGGATTACATATACCCCAGAAAGTTTTCGAAGTTTGTTTAAACTGTTTTAGAATTTAGAACTCTCCATGATAAGCTTATTTTCGCGGCAATACAAAGAGGCAGTCGGTCCAAAGATATACACGAAATACCTCAAGGATCGATTGCATCGATGTTGTACTCTATGCAATGTCATGTTTTATTTCCGTCGCCGCGGAGCTTTGCCACATGCCTAGCCTCTGCTTATGATCTTCCTATACGAAGTTTTCTAGCGACCTTTCCTCGTGTTTTACTTTTCATCACTTTGCATATTTCTTAAACATAAACTGCCCAGGAGGGCAAGAAACCTACCCCCCCTCTCCCAGAAAACGCTTTCTCTCTCTTTCCCATCGCATAGACTGGCAAGCCACTCAACGCCGGACAAATTTCTGTTATCGCCAGGGTGCGACTTGTGACCTGGAGCAGTGGGGGAGATATGTCGAGCTTGGGGGATGTAGTTGTTGGGAAATGTAGCAGTGGGGGGATGTAGTGGTGGGAGATGTAGCAGTAGGGGGATGCAGTTGGGCAGTGGGGGGGGAGATTCCCCTTCCCCTACAAATCGCGCCCTGGTTATCGCGTAGACGAGAAATAACAAGGCCTTGTTCGGGTTCATAAGTCTTTCAGTGAACGTGTGTTCAGAGCTGGATTGCGAAGAAGAGCGTCTCTTCCTTCCCCTCCGCACCCCAAAATTTGTTCGCCAATTTCTCATCATCATGGCGAAAAGTCTAAGTCAGGGTTTCCTACAGTCGTTTTAGAACCTCGACCCTCTTCAACAGGCCCGTACGAAGTGGGGGTGCAGGGGGTGCAGCTGAACCCCCTGGAAAAATGTAGGGGTTGCAGTGTGCCTTCTGGAAAGAAGATGGCCTGCACCCCCTCTGCACCCCCGTGCCCTTAAAAAGTGCGATGATGACTTTTTTGCTTGTCAAGGCATTTTTGGTGTCGATAACCTTATTTTACCTGGAGAAAATCTGCACCCCTGACTAAAATTCGTTCCGACGCCACTCCACTTCAGCGGTTTTGTAACGTGGTGCGGCCCTAATCATAAAAATGCATTAGGCCATCTGGCGAACGTTGGTTGAAAAGAATCTTCTGATTGTTGAATAAATGACAAAACGAAAGCTCTGAATCAATTCGAATGAAAAATATGGCAAATATATTAGGCGAAATTATCTATATTTTGCCAGATAAGGCAAAAGCAGAGAAATAGATATTGAAATTTCTTGAAAATTCTCCTCTTTAAAATTTTGTCAGGAGCATACCTTTGTTACGTGTCTTAAAAATCCTATGAGTTTGGCAAAATCGCTTTACAAATGTTATTGGTGCATCTCCAACGATCGAACAGATTCCCTATTGTTATTGGAGTTTCACAGCAAAATGGTCGGAATACGCTTTCTTTGCGTTATTTCGAAATAAGGTAAATTTTTAAAAGTACTAAAGCATAGGATTTCGCAGACTTTTTTTGGAACTGTGCGACTCACTTAAGTGGCGTTGTAATATGTCGCGACCTTGCAAACTAATGGCCATGATGAACTAAAATTGGATAAAACACTAATCAATTTAATATAAGCTGTGTATGGATGATTGGAGGTATATAAATTTCTTAAAACCTAAGCCTACTTGCAGCTTTCAAGGCTTGTGACATTGTGGTATTGGTTATAAAATGACACTTTTGAATCTGATTTCGCGCTATCCTGCGACCCACTAGACCGAACCCTGCGACCCTCTTTTGAGTCGCGACCCACAGTTTGGGAAACACTGGTCTAGGTGTTGTAAGGGTTCGAATGAATAAGCAACTTCCATCAACTCACGTGAAAGTGTCGGGGGTAAGACGGAATGGGGAATAGAACACTAAATACCTCCTCAAACTGAATCTCTGGATGCGTCCCTGTTTGACTTTACCGGAGCCAGTGGCGTAACCAGCTTATGCAAAGTGGGGTTGTTAAATGGAGGCACTATGCAGCTGAACATCTCAGTTTCGGTCGACCTGTTTATTAGGCCCCCTTCTTCAACCAAATTTTAATGGATTTACATAAATTGTGTTGGTCATATTTTTTGAAATGGGGTTGTTTGAACAACCCCAAACAACCCCTTGGCTACGCCACTGACCGGAGCAGGCGTTTTAGTTTTTGCAGAAGAAATGAATGTGTACAAAATATCGCTTAATCACAGTTTCAGTTGACAGACATCTTTACAGTTTAATACGCTATTAATGGGAAATATTGCAAGAAATTGAAAGAAAAATCAATAAAACACGATCAGAAAACTGACTCAGAATATCTGACATCCTGCAGAAAGAGGGCGAGGTATTTTTGCACGTAACCGCTAGGTCTTCTTGCACAAACACTCCCCGTAAATAGGCTACCTGAAGGGCTGTAATACAGTAAATTATATACTCTGAATGCAACTGATTTACATTCTTGTCATGATAGTCTGTGTAATGAAATGCGCCAGAACTGGGCGACAGCCTAAAAACAATTAACCCCTTAACTGGGGATCCCAAATATATCCGTCCATTTCACATTGAGTTACAGTTAAATACACGGTTAAGGGGTTAAATCAATTTGAGCATCAGAAATACAACGCCTATGATCTGTGGGTCCCATACGGTGTTTAATCTAGACTAGATTTCTGGACTCCAGGGGGTGGGGGTGGGAGGAAACTGACAAAGCCGGGGGCAACTGACAAAGCCGGGGAAGTCAGCTAGGGGCTGCTGTTAGTTGATGTAGCGTGCCAACATTTCCGGGGAGAATTTGAAATTTCCGGGGAGAAAAGGGCAATTTACCCCGGAAACGGCCTAGATTAAACCATGGTCCCGTAAGTCAACAGTTTCCAGGGCCAAATTAATGATTGAACTTACCATTTTCAATGTATGTAAAGTGCTCTTGATTTTGGCACCGAGCTATGTTATAGCGCTATAGAAATTATCGAGATAATAATAATAATAATAATAATAATAATAATAATAATAATAATAATAATAATAATAATAATAATAATAATAATAATAATAATAATAATACCATGACCACAGATGCCACGGTAGGACGTTCTTTGAGAATTTCGATGATATTTCGTTTTGCTGACTGTTCGCTAGGTGGCGTGGCGGAATTGAAAATCGTTAGATGGACATTCCATTTGCATTGGCTAATAACTATGCAGGATACAGTTCAATGACTCTCTTGAATGATTTCATATCAGCACTTTTCATAATATCAAATGATTTCTAAAATAATTAATCAATAGCATAAAATTAATTAATTTCTATTAGAGCCTATATTTGACGAACAATCGGAAACGGAGCGATATATATATATATATATATATATATATATATATATATATATATATATATATATAGAGATAGAGAGAGAGAGAGAGAGAGAGAGTCACTGCTCTGACCCCCAATCCATTGGATAATCTGTTTCCATTGTAGTATTAAATTATACTTACCGTACTAACTTGATAGCAATTTTCCCCATGCAGTGTTTTATAATTCAAAGTCTTTGAACCGTATAAGTTAAAATTTATTGAATTGATTTGTTAATAAAGATAAAGATCCTGACGATCATTTCCATGTTGCTACTGGTCAACACGCAATGACGCAATAAAATGAACCTTTATTAGATTCTATGGCTTAATGCTATGACCATTCATTTTGTCGGCATACATCTATCATATTAAAATCCTTATCTGTATGTCTCTCTGTCTGTTACCTTCAAGCGTTCTGATTGGTTGACTATTGGTAGACGGTTTAGACCGTTTAGTCCTTACGTCGCGATGCGTTGGTGGACGATGTTCGAAACGACGTTGCTATTGGTAACAATTGTTGAATAGAATCGTAGTTTAACACGGTTCGAGTCATTGCAGCGTCAGAGGGGTGGGCGTGCGACGACGTTCATTTAACAATTGTTCGTAGCTTGAAATTTTAACGTACATTTTAACGTACACAAAAATACGTGTACAGCGTCACAAATGGTCACAGTTGCGTGATTTTAATTAGGATTACGTGGCGCACAGCTTGGCTAGGTGGCGGTGACTTCATTGAAATGTTTTGCATGAATTCAATGATTGGGCATTAGGTATAGGTATGGATTAATTATACTGCACTGCGAGCGAAGGTCGCGAGCGAGCATCTTTCTAGTAATTAAATAAGTAGGTCCAGAAAACAGCGTCTACGTAACTAAATGTCTGAAGCATACAATGAGCTACACAGAGTTCGTAAAAGAACCAGAAAACAATTGAAATCAAAGAAGATATTTCGAAAAATTCTGACCCTTGATTTTAAAACAAGACACATGACTAAGATTTAGATGGCGCAATCATCAAAGATCAGTGGCGTAGCCACGGGGGGTTGGGGATTAAAACCCCCCTTGGACGGCGAAATTTTTTTAAAAATATTTTCATGCAATTTTTTTTATTGAGGCGATTTTTGGCGATTTTTGGAGTGAAACCCCCCCTTCGCGGTTATCGACGAACTTTTTTTCAAACCCCCCTTCCGGAAATCCTGGCTACGCCACTGTCATAGATACAAGTAACGCGAAGCTTCTGTCCTGAGCCGAGTTCCAGAATTGGAGTACACACGTATTAGATGTAAAAAGGAATGCTTTATCTAGAGGAGTTTTTAGTAGTTACATTAGCGTTTAGAATGCGAACACAAATTTCGTCTGCCACAGTCCACCTGTTGGAGTCATTTCTATGGGTCCATCAATAAATGATGAGACTTTAATGGAATTACGCGTGTATCGGATAATGGCTATCCAGGAAGGACATCGTCTGTCGTCTCAACTGTCATTAGCGATTCTAATCAGCTTAAAAGAGAACGAGCTCGACGAGTGTGGCATTATTCAACAGATATTTCACGTTGGTAGTTTGACCTTTACACTGGCAAAAGTGGTTCTCACACACCGGGCAAACCAGCTCCTGAACCACTTTAACCATTATTATTATTATTATTATTATTATTATTATTATTGTTATTATTATTATTAGTTATTATTATTATTATTATTATTATTATTATTATTATTATTATTATTATTATTATTATTATTATTATTATTATTATTATTATCATCATCATTATAAAAGTGCTTTTCGCGCCAGAGATTGGCTATTTCAGAGGACGTTATTATTAGCATAACTGCTAGTAGTAGTATGGCTGCTAGTAGTAGTATGACTGCTAACCTTATGTTGTGAAGCACTCTTGATTTAGGCTTAGGCCTTGTTATAAGGCTATATAAATTGTCAGATAATGATGATGATGATGATGATGATGATGATGATGATGATGATAATAATAATAATAATAATAATAATAATAATAATAATAATAATAATAATAGAGGCGGAATCGTTTTCGGAATAACTATTAGAGTGCTCTTGTCCAATAAATTACTTGACGAGGTGGAAGTCACTCACCACAAATACTAAATTAGTATCAAAGTATAACTGGTGAATTATTTATTAATTAAATAAGTATTAGTTGTGTGACGATTAATTTATCTACTTTAACTCTTTTGTTTAACTCATAAAACCACACAATAAAAAAGGCTCATCCATAGGCTCAATGCCCATAGAACACCGTATAGGAGGCTAAGTAATAAAAAGGCAACGCAATAGGTGGGTGACTAAATTGTTTATTATTTATTTGTTATCAAGCAGATGATTGGTTTAGATGAAAAACAATTATTTTATCAAGCAGATGATTGGTTTAGATGAAAAACAATTATTTTATCAAGCAGGTGATTGGTTTAGATGAAAAACAATTACATTATCAAGCAGATGATTGGTTTAGATGAAAACAATTATTTTATCAAGCAGATGATTGGTTTAGATGAAAAACAATTATTTTATCAACTTTAGCACTTTTATTCACCTAATTATATGTTTTGGTATTAGATTAATTGTCTATCCGAATGCCTATTGTATCGGGCTAGTATTGCTTCACCTGCCATACTCACCTGCCCTGATATCCTATCTTTGTTCACAATTTTCATCCTTCTTCTCGTCTTTTGGTGCTGCGTGTCTTATCCAGGGACGTAGATAGGCATGGGCCTGAGGGGGCTCAAGCACCCACACCTGAAGCTAGCCCCCTATGAATTCAAGCCCAAATGGCGTTGCGAGCTCAAAAAGAAGAAAGGGAAGTGAATCTTGGGCTCCAGCCTTCCCCCAACCTAAAATCCTGCCCATGCCTGGCTACGTTCATGGTCTTATCACCTTTATTTTCCGCCATTATTCTTCCTTACTCCTTTTTGCTGTCTCGTTCCATGTTTGTTTCTGACTTCAAGACTGAGTTGGGTAAGTTTGAAGATTAGCAGTTGTCTTCAAGTCATCCTTTTCTTCTACGCGTCTGTTTGACTAATTCTAAGTCGGTTCTTTTCTCTTTGATTTGTTCGGAGATCTGTAACTATTTTTAAATCTTCCCCCGTAATTCCCTAAAATCGACCTTTCACAGAGCATCACGTCATTAATTTTTTGCAGTTCCACGAAGGACCCCCTCTCTTCTTCCCAGTAACCTCCGCCTTTTCTTTTGCATTTCGTCTGGTAATTTTTCTCCTCGGAGTTTGACGGGGCTTTGATCGCGTGATGCCCGCCGTTTACAGATCGTCAGAATCGCATTTATCTGCGCTATTGTTATTTAGACAACTGGGAAAAAATCAAATCGACTTTGCACCGAAGCAACAGAAGCATGTTTCCAAGTGGCGTGCAGAGAGGGTGGTGGGCGCACGGGGCCAAGTCGATAAAAAATGTTTGACGGGCAAAAAAGGTCGCCGAGTCAATTCTGGCGCCCCCTCTTCTGGTCGACACCCGGAGTCACCGCCCCACCCACCCCAACCCTCTCAGCACGCTACTGCTGCCTAGACAGTTGTCTTCTAATTTCATTTTCCGTAAACTAGTACATGAAAACAGCGTCAAAAGTTTTCTCGTTGCATAAATAGAAACGCAATTATAAAAGTAGTGTCATCAGAAAAAAGTGTTAATGCTCGTTTCTTTGTCTTGATATCGGATAGGTGCAAGAAATTTCGTATTTTGCAAAGTGCCACCAGTACAAGGCAGGCATCAGTGCCACCCCAAAGGTCTATTATTGAGTGAGGTCCAGCAGGGTTTGACCAACGAACCGGTTTAGATGGAGATCAATGCGTGGTGCCAAGAGTGCCTTCAGCACGTGGACGGACTAAGTACTAATGGAAAATAAAATTAAACTTCTTGAAAATTTTATGACATTCGCCAACAGTCAAACATTTCGACAAGAATAAAATTCAGTGCAATTGACACAGTGACGTTTTTGGAAATATTTCCACTTCGACAATTTCACGGCTGAATATTTTGACAAGCGTAAATTGCTACGATTCGGTCAGAATCATTCGTTGTCATTCGCTGATCAGACACAAGGCAGTGGCGTAGCCACGGGAGGTTTGGGGGGTTAAAACCCCCCTTGAACGGCGTAAAAATTGTTGATATATTCCCATGCAATTTTTATTTTTTGAGGCGATTTTGGGGGTGAAACCCCCCTTGGCGGTTATCGATGACCTTTTTTTCAAAGCCCCTCCTTCCGGAAATCCTGGCTACGCCACTGCACAGGTCACCGAATGACAACCAAGTGACACCCGCCAGGCGGTAAACAGGTACGCAGTGTTACGCACGATTAACCGGAAATTTGTGAAGACCGGAAACGACGAGAGAAAAAAACTGATTGAGACAAAAAATTAAAACATCTGCAAAAGAATAAGGGAGGGAGGAAGAAATAAATAATGTTTCCAAGACAAACAAATATGATGGCGCAGCTGTAAGTTTTGCACCGAACGAACCACGCACACGCACACACACACACACGCACACTGCAGACAGTACCGAACGTTGCTTGACAGGCTAATTCAATGCTGCGTGAACAGATTGACATGCGTCTAACGATGCGATGACTAATTTGTACGCAGGAACCACAGCCGACTTTTCATTTTTCATCGCCAAAATTAATCAGAAAAATATATATATATTATATTATATATATATATATATATATATATATATATATATATATATATATATATTATATCTTGTAGAACGTGATGGCTGTGAAGTTTTTCCAGCCATACAATCCCACAGAGAATTTTTAGCAAAAGAAGGAAGATTTAAACAATGCATCGCAGTTTAGAAGGTCATTCCTACTGTAAATCTGTAGGCATACATTGACGCTTTTAGAGCAAAAATCAGCATCGTATATATCTAATAATCACAATTCGTAGGAAAATTCAACTAAACCGAAGCACAGTACAGACTAATTTTTCACTCGTAATACGAATGATGTTTGCCTACCGATGTAATTGTGATCTGCCTCGCATTTTCTCTTATGTATATACATCGATGTTTGCTTTGGGGAGGGGGTATGGGAGGGGGTTCTTATCAGACCAACAATTTTTGGAGGAATTGAATAATGACAATGAACGAATTCGTCCCTTCTCGCCCAATCCTCCATTCTTCCAATCTTTCATCTCTTCTTTCCTGGTTCTTTCATCCCAATTTATCTGTCCATCCATCCACCCATCACCACCCCATTCCTCGTCATTTCAGCATCATAATAAATTGAGAATTTTTAAGTTCTCCGAATACCTTTATTATATAAAGAAACACCTTTTGATTATTGTTATCGGATGATCCCTGAAGCAAAAATTCCTGATTTAGATCCTACGGGCGTCTGTAAAAGATATCGCACTAATGCGCAAATATTAAAACCTGGTCACGTGATGTTTTAGGTCTAGCAAATATGAATCATAGACCTAAAGAAAACAGTCTTCTTCCGCATTGTCTGCTAAGATCGATTAATAATTATACAGTAAGCCTACTGTACAGAGATGGCCATGGGTTGGGTTAACCCATGGGTTGGGTTGGGTCAGTCTTTTCCATATTTATGGTGGGTTGGGTTGGGTAAAGTAACCCTATTGCCGCGTGGGTTGGTCTGGGTTGAGTTGGAGATTTGATGGGTTGGGTTTGTTGGGTTGGGTTCTAAAAAATGGACCCATGGCCATCTGTGGCCTAGTACTGAGGTTTATTTTGAGCGTGAATGATTTCAAATTAATTCTCATTACTAGAGGATACTAGATTTGGATGAGTGCAACAGTGGTTCTCACACAGGGCAGAACCCTCTGAACCACTCTACACTGTAAACCTTATTATTATTATTATTATTATTATTATTATTATTATTATTATTATTATTATTATTAAGCACATTACAAAGGAAACTTGTCTAAGTCCGATAGCAGTGAAACACACACACACGATATATATATATATATATATATATATATATATATATATATATATATATATATATATATATATATATATATATATATATATGCCATAACTAAATCGCGGACGACAAAATAGCGGAGACAAAATCGCGGAGACAAAATCGCGGACGACAAAATAGCGGAGACAAAATCGCGGAGACAAAATCGCGGACGACAAAATAGCGGAGGCAAAATAGCGGAGACAAAATCGCGGACGTCAAAATAGCGGAGACAAAATAGCGGAGACAAAATCGCGGACGACAAAGTAGCGCGCGACAAAATAGCGCACGACAAAATAGCGGAAAAATCGCGACAAAATAGCGCACGACAAATCAGCGAAAAAATCGCGACAAAATAGCGCCGACGTAATTGCGCGATAGGAACGGAGCGACGTGATTGATTGATATGAAGATACCATATTTAAATCTACGTTATTGATTAATATGAAGAGACATTTTTAACAGTTTAGTTTATGCTTCTACGTCTCTTTGATTAGCTTTGTAGTTGTATTAATTTTAATAAACATGTTAAATTGAAAGTTGTGCTCTTTGTCGTTTCTTGCTTCGGCTATGTTATGTGAATGATATTCAGTATCGTTTTCCTATCGACTAACTACTCGGTTATAACTTGTTAAAGATAATCAGTATCGTTGTGTAATTTTAGCTAGGGAAAAGGGGTTTGTGGACTGAAATTCAAAAGAGGGCATGCCGGCAGAGATTGCGTGAACCTGCTATGCGAGTTTGTGATGGTTGCATCAGTTAGCTGGCGGGTCAATCCCCCAACCGCCTGGCAATCCCAGCACTTGTATTTCCTATCAACCAAATAATATAAATTGCTTTGGTGTTTTATGAATTTTAATAAACATGTTAAATTAAAAGTTGTGCTCTCTATCGTTTCTTGCTTCGCACTATTTTGCGCTATTTTGTCTCCGCTATTTTGTCGTCCGCGATTTTGTCTGGACACCTATATATATTGTATATTTATATGTATGTGCATATATATATACACTGTATATCTTCTTATCTGTTTAATGCTGTTTTGATTCTTGTTTCTTCTCTTAGTATTTTATTCCCCGACTTCTTCTTGCTCTTGGTCCTCCATTTTCTCTGTTATTACCAGATTATCAAGTCTGCCCTTTCTTATTGCGTGTCCAGTGAATTTGAGCTTTGCTTTCTTATAGCTTCCATCATTTTCTTCTGCCCCAAAAGACAGATTAGAACTTCATCATTAGGTCTAGTAATTTTTAAAATATACAATAGGCCTATATATATATATATATATATATATATATATATATATATATATATATATATATATATATAAACCTCTAACAAATCACACACACACGAACACACGCAACATATATATATATATATATATATATATATATATATATATATATATATGCATCCAGCAAATCTCGAAGTGACAGGCATAGGAGCATATTATCAATGTACTTGATGGTACTTGAGTAACTCACAACCCCTTCGGACATTTCCGCCCCAACTATTTGGAGATTTTTTAAAAATTTAACACGATTAGTGAGTTTGACTTTATGCCATTATTCCAATTTTTATCTCCCAAATCTAAGTACACATATTTTACTACCGAACCAAAACCCGGAATGAAATGTAACCCAGCCGATGAAGATGAAATATGGACCAGCATATGCTAAGGATACATGTCACGCACAAACGGGGGGCGACGCAAACGCTGCGCTATTCGTCATATCAGCTGAAAACAAGTAAAGCGCTGTGAAAATCCAGCGTCGATAAGGACGAAATTAATAAGAGCATATATATATATATATATATATATATATATATATATATATGAGAAAAACATTTTTCAGGAATGCATTACAGAAGCATCATTTGACGTCTGAATTTATGGTAGAAATAATTTTTGACAAAATATAAGACAATATATTCAGCAGTGTAATTTATTCCAGTTTTACCCGGCGATTTAAGCCTACTCAGCCTCGTCCTGGATATGTAAGCAAGTATGTAAATGTTCGTGAATTCACGCGGCGCTTTCCAAAGTAACACACCGCAATAGCTGCCTGTTCTTAGGCGATAAGATTAAATTTTAAATAGCCAAAGGTTGGGGGTGTCGGTCAGGCTGGGCCACTTTATCCAAAGGGTCATCATGGCGGGGACGTTATAGTTATGGAGCTAATGATTTTTTTGAAGAGAAATGATTTGAATTTAGATTGAAAAACTTGAAGAGGTGCTGCAAGAAGTGAAGGAAATTGTAACTGAGAATTTGTTATTGGACCATGTTGTAGACAGCAGAGGGCTGGATGCTGGAATTGAGTTCCAAAGTTCTGGTGAAGCATATGAAAAAACACGATTGCAAATTTTGAGAGACGATTGATTCAGAGGACGAAAGGAGAGTGGCATGAGAGGAAGATCGAGTGGAGCGAGGATTTTGTGGCATTATCAGATTTCGCAGGGAGACTGGTTTTGATGTGTGAAGTGAATTAAATAATTATACAACATCGCTATAATTTCAGTCAATGTAGATAGAGACTTTAGTAGGCCTAATGGTGAAACATGGCTGAATTTTGGTGACTTGACGGATGGCAGCAGGGCCGCCGAGAAAAATTCCGGGCCCCGGTACAAAAAAAAGTGTGGGCCCCTGAAAAAAATTTCTCAAGTCTCCGAAAAACCTGACAAGCAAAAAAACGTTTTCTACTTTTCAAACTGGTCTGACAAGCAAAAAATCTTGGCGCTTATATTGATACATCATTATCACCGGCCTCGGGCCCCTAAAGCCTCCATGGGCCCCGGTACAATGTACCGGCTGTACGCCCTCTCCTCAGGCCTGGATGGCAGTGGGAGGGTGGAGGTAGCTTCTTACGTGGCTAGACCCATAGCGGAAGCAGAGATGTCCATTGGTCCATTTTTTATAACCCAATCCAATCCATCAAATCTCCAACCCGACCCATGCTGGCGATAGGGTTACTCGACCCAATCCGTAATACTTTACAATTTCTTAAACCGTGACTTTTTTCTGACCCAACCCAACCCACCAATAATATGGAAAAGTCTAACCCAACCAGACCAATCCAACCCAACTCAACCCAACCCAACCCTTGGGTCAACATTATTTTAAGTTGCAAAATTGGTCGTCAGAGGGCACAGGATGGGATTACACAGCAAGACCATTGCGTGAATGACTGCCCGGATGGAACACAGTGTTTCTCGCACAGAACAGACTCTACTGAACCACTCTAAACTCTATTATTATTATTATTATTATTATTATTATTATTATTATTATTATTATTCACCGAACAACATTTATTATTATTTATTATTATTATTATTATTATTATTATTATTACGTTATTATTATTATTATTATTATTATTATTATTATTATTATTATAAGTTGCATATCCACGAAGCAGTGGTGTATGGTAAAGCATCAGAACGAATCTTAATATTATAAATAATAATAATAATAATAATAATAATAATAATAATAATAATAATAATAATAATAATGGTAATAATTTCCACTAAGCATGGTCTATATTCACGATCAAAATTGTCCTATAATAATAAATAATAATAATAATAAATAATTAAATAAATTATTATAGGGTAAATGGGTAGGATTATTTTTAAAAATTATTCTTATTGATAGATTATGGCACAATGTTAATTCGCTCATTAATCTTCTATTTTGAGTGTCTGATGTTTCATGCATCGACTGTACGCAGCTACTCTCGACGCTGTCTCTACATGAGTTGCATTTGCGCCTACGTTAACTACAGCAGCGATTTGTGTCATATGTCTACCGTGTCAGACGTCTTCTGACTTCACACTAAAGACTCAAATCTAGGGAATACATTCACGAGATACGGTGAGTAGCCTACTTCACATGCCTCCTTTATCTTTACACACTGTTGGATGCTATCTAGACTAGGGAATGGCCGGAAACCGATTCGGACGATCGCTCCGACCGAATAGGGTGGTATTCGGAAATATCCGGATTCGCCAGATGCTTATGTCACACAATTACCGAATTCGAATATTGATTTTTTGGGGATTTTAATGTCTTTGTTGAATGAGTTAATCGTAACTGCAGACTTCGTTTGTCATCTACTTTGAACATGCAATTGCTGTTTTAAGACCTTTCACAGATACATTATGCTTGTGGGACTTGTGATGGCTTAATGAGTCTTTTAGTCTTTTAGTTCCGAGGAAATGGTTAATTGGTTATCCTATTTATTTTCAGCCTCAGGCAGTCTATCTGCAAACTCAAGACTCGCACGGTCATCCTAATCCTGTGCGCGGTAATATTCGCTTCGGATCCGAATCCGGAGAAATGTTGACCTAAAATATCCGGATCCGGTGGAAAATAAGCATCCGGCGATTCCATAATCTAGACACTGTGGCATCGTCGTTCGGTCTCCGTTGCAGGGTTATTTCTAGAATTATCAATTTGGGGGTGTCGGTATATTCTGGGGGGTAGGTCCCTGCTGTAAAAGCCTGCATGACAAGCAAAAAAGTCATCCCCGGCTGAACAGATTGCCCCTTGTCCCTTCCTAAAATATTCAATAATCTGACAAGCAAAAAGAAGGTCATACCTGGCTCAGATTTTTTTTTTGGGGGGGGAGATATTTTACTGATCGTCAATATTCAGAATGAAACGAGCATTTTAAGATAATTGGGTTCATTAAATAGCATTGTTTTCTATACTAAAAGACAGATTTTATCATTAATGCGATGTTTGATGGGAAGCCAATGTAGGGACTGTACAGTAGGAGTCATATGTTCGAATCTGAGAGCTTTGGATATGACTCTAACTAAGGAATTTCATACTCTCTGGAGTTTCTGCTTAGTTGAATTTGTGATGCAGAAAAGCAGGGAATTGCAATAATCTAGGCGACTAGATACCAATGCATTGGCTAACTGAATAAGGATAGGCTTAGGAAGTAGATGTCTGATGCGATATAAATGTCACAAATATGGCAATGAGAAATTTTGCAGACTGAATTTATGTGACTATTGATTGGTCGAACTCTTGTCGCGGAATATACGGATGGTATCGACAAATCGCTTTCAAAATCTCCACAAAAGCACAAACATATGCTAAATTCACGCCACAGAACCCGATAAAACAGTATTATTAATGACAGCGGAGGGAATACGGTTGGTATTCTGTAATAGAAATTCCACGCTTGCGTATTGATAAATATCAGTATTGATTCTGCGATCGTGATGTCACCTAGTGTAAGTTTTTCAAACGAATTGTGCCGACACAGACGTTTCCATATATATATATATATATATATATATATATATATATATATATATAGGACTGTAGGCATTAATGGGTTAAGCAATTTATTGACCACGCTAAACCAAACAGCAATGGCCTCACGGGGAACGCCGAAACTCAAACGCCGTGTCACCGATCGATATGGGCGCTACATAAATCGAATATTGCGTCAGGATATTATGGATAAGACGATATGCTGGGGTTCGAACGAGTGGTTTGTGAAAATCTTCTCTGCAAAATGGAGCTTAATTAGAAGCATAAATCGAGGCGCGCAAGTAATTACATTATCAATTCCGCCTAATTGAAATTTGGCCGATAGGAGCTCATCTGCTCTCGTCTAGTTGTTGTTCTCAGTGTATCGTCGTTTGTCATCGTGCGTTCTATTAGTTCCCTCTTCTCTAACTCTCTAATCTGGTGTACTCGTTTCTCGATTAACTCTTTCGTTCGTTCGTTCTTTCTTTCATTCCTTGTAACTATTTCCTCCATCGTCGTAGCCAGTGGCGGCTCCACCGGGGGGAGCAGGGGGCCCGTACCCCTATTGAGTGCCTGGCCCCCAGTGGCCCCCCAGTTGGGACCCTATACTTAATGCTACATATATTAAACAACAAATGGCTGGCCCCCATGATTAGAAGTTGCCACCCCAACCCCCACTTGCCAAATCTTAGAGCCGCCACTGGTCGTAGCGTCCTAATCAGGTTACTTTAAATTTAGAGACGAAGCGCCTAAGAATAAGCAGCTGCTACGGTTTGGCTGCTACACTCGGAAGCGCTATATAAATTCGCGAAAATTTACTTACTTGCTTACTTACTTGTCCGTTCGTTTATTAATTTATCCATTATTATCTCATCCATTCGTCGATTCTTCATTCCAACCAACCACTTGTTCGAGCACCGACTCATCCTTTCTTCCACCCACCAAATAGAGGCCGATCGCGGAATTGGGTTGTAATTCCTCCCCCCACATGATGGATTGGTGCGTTTTGTTAAGATTATGGAAAGGGGAAAGAAAGACGCTCGCTTACTTACTAGTGACTTTGTAGCTTTTTGGCTTTTCGTCATGATGGGAACATTGGCAAAAAAATGTTTTGAAGGGAGATGGGGTCGTGTGTCCCCCTTTGAAATCCAACCCTGAGCCCCCCGTTTGTTGAACGGTGCCGACTCAGTCGTGCACGTGTACGAATATGTGCATGTTTAGGCCTACGTTTGCATTTGTATGAGCACATCAGGTACTTACTTACTTGGCGCAAGAAAATGCGAAGAGAAAAAGGCTGATATATGCCCTAATTCAGCCGATGCCAAGAAAAACTGTAGGCGTTAATTATCCGTTTTCCCACAGACTTTGAGCCTACGGAGCGGCTTTTTGTCACTTTACTTGTGAGGATGAACATAAAAAGAAGCGCCCAACAAAATTAACAGTTTATGACTCAGGGTTATTTCTAGGATTATCAATTTGGGGGTGTCGGTAAATTCTGGGGTCCCCTGCCCAAAAAAATCTGACAAGCAAAAAAGGTCATCCAATAGCTGAGATTGGAGGTGTTGGGGTGTCGGTCTCAAATTAGGGAGTGTTGAGGGTGTTAGGAGGGGTGTGTAAAATATCCATGGTTTATGCGGAATGCGGACGAAAATATTTTACGAATTCGATTTTAATTTTATGTTTTTAAAACAAAACGCACGTCAAAGAAAAAGCCAGTCAACATTTAGAAAATATCGATAAAAAACATTTTCCCACGTAATTTATACTCGATTTTGAACAAATAGCGCCTTTGCCTAAATCTGCAACACAGGTCCGGACAATCTGTCACCTGTCGTCACGTTTTAAATAAAACGCCTTGCGGCAACATTGTCGTGACGCAGCTGAAAATTTTCTGAGGATTCCGCCAATCAGTCGAAAATTGAGAAATTTGACCACTCACGCATATATATATATATATACTGTATATATATATATATATATATATATATATATATGTCGCGACGACAAAAATTGCATGACTTCATATTCAATTATCGTATAGCGTGAATTGAATTTCATATATATATATATCAATATCATCATCGTCATCATCATCATCATCATCATCATCATCATCATCATCATCATCATCATCATCCTTATCATCATCATCATCATCATCATCATCATCATCATCATCATCATCATCATCATCATCATCATCATCATCATCATCATCATCATCATGTTCTCTGTCCTGGGACAGGTTCCTGGCTTCATTGTTTCCATTCCTCTCTGCGTCTTGCTTCCTCCTTGACTTCTGCATAGGTCTTACGACGCTGTGTGTCTGTTTTCATCTTCCAGTCCAGTAGCATCCTCCTTAGTCTTCCTTTTGTTTTCTTCCTGATATTCTTCCCTCAATTACTGTTCTGAGTAATGATTCTCCTCTTAGAGTACGTGTCCAATCCAGTTCCTCTGTCTTTTTTTGATGGTACTGATTATTATCGATCTTTGTTTGTCCAGTCCACCATCTGTAGTACTTCATCGTTTGTTGTCTAGTTCGTCCACTTTATCTGTTCCATTCTTCTCCATATCCACATTTCGAATGCTTCCAGCGTTTGTATGTCCTTCTTCTGGAGAGTCTAGGTTTCTGAGGCACATAAAGTGACACTCCGTATCAACGTTTTTATCAGTCTCTTCTTTAGTTTTTTATTTAGCCCTCCTCTTACCAGTTCTCCTCTGTCCAAAAAAGGCTTGTTTTCCCATCGCTATTCTTTTCTTTATCTCCTCCTGGCATCTGGAATCTTCTGTTATTAGGCTCCCAAGGTAGCAGAATTGTGTGACCTGTTCCAGTTCTGTTCCATCAACCGTTATGGCGAATCTAGGTGGATTTTGTCTCTTTGTTATTACCATGACTTTTGTTTTTTGAGTGTCTATTTTCATGCCATATTCTTTTGATGTTGTATTTAGTTTGTCCATTATTCTTTGTAGTTCTCTTTTACTCCCTGTTAGCATCGCTTGATCGCCTGCAAAACGTATGGCTTGTATAAGTTTCCCTCCAATGCTTATTCTCGTTCTTTCTTCCTCTAGTGCCTCTCTTATTAGTTCCTCAATGTAGATGTTGAACAGCAGCGGTGATAGTGGACAGCCTTGTCGTGATCCCCTTCCGATTTCTCCGGTCTCCGAGTTATCATTCCCAATCGGTATTTGTATTGTTTGTTCCATGTATAAATTCCTAACCAACCATCTGTCCCTCCAATCAATTCCTAGTCTTTTCAATGCTTTAAATAATTTAGGCCATTGCATTCGATCGAATGCCTTTTCGTAATCAACAAAACATACATACCTGTAAACATCTTTGCCACATTCAATGTTTCTTTCACCTATGACCCTCAGCACACCGATGGCATCTCTCGTGCCTCTTCCTCTCCGGAATCCAAAATGATCCTCTCCCAGATGGTTTAATTAACACGTTGAGCGCTGGGGACGTCAATTTACGTCCTTATTTTGGTACTGCAGGGTGCTGGGAGCGTCATATGACGTCCTCTGTTCAATGCATCAGAAGCCAAGGTGGCCGCGCCTGGCAAAGATAATGCGCCGCAGTCAACGTATTAAAGCCTCTACTTTTGCTTCAATTCGCTCTTTCATCACTTTTAACAGGATCTTTGATGCATGGCAAATGAGGCTTATTGTTCGAAAGTCTTGACAATTTTTGCATTTGCTTTCTTTTCTGTAGGTATCATTATGGATTCTTTGAAGTCGTTTGGCCATTCCCCAGTCTTATAAACTTCTTGGCATATCTCTACTAATTCTTTTGTTGCTTCTTCTCCCAGACATTTAAGCATCTCTGCTGGTATTTCATCAACTCTGACAGCCTTAAGTTGTTTCTCAGTTCTTTTATTGCTTTTATTATTTCTTCTTCTAGTATTGTTCAGATCCTTTATCTTCTACTTCTTCTTGTGGTTCTAATGGGATTTCTTCAGGTCTTCCTTCTTTGTTATATAATTCTTCGGTGTATTGCTTCCATCTTTTCATGACTTCTTCTTTATTCGTCAATAAAATGCCATCTTTATCATTGATCACCTCATTTGATCTTCCTCTTTTTCCTTTCTTACTGAGCTTCTTCACTTTGTCATATTCTAAGTCACGTCTTCCTTGTCGTTGTAGTTCTAGTTCTATGCATTGTTGTTTCCACCATTCCTTCCGGGCTTTGTGTGCTTCTCTTCTCAGTCCGTTGTTTAGTCTTTTATATTCTTCTCTGGCCTGATCCGACCTTTGTTGTTTCCATTTCCTTCTTTCATCCATTTTCTCAATAATTTCTTTTGTGATCCAAGGCTTTCTAGGGTCTTTATCTGCTTTTTGTTCTATTATCTCCTTGACCTCTTCTGTTATTATTTCTTTCAGCTTCTCCCATCTTGTTTCTGTTGTTCCCTCAGTTCCCTTTTACTTTGTTGTCCACTCCTATAGCCAGCTGTTCCCCTTTTTCTTCTGCATGGAAAAAGATGCAGCGAAGAGTGTGAACAATATACAGATGTTTGAAAACAGAATAATCGCTGTGACACTAAATGCAGGCGACCCAGCGGATGTCACCATTGTACAGGTATACATGCCAACTACGGCACACGAAGACGAAGAAATAGAATATATATATATATATATATATATATATAATTATATATATATACCATGGCTGTTCCACCATGTTGATGACTGGGGATGCATCCCCCACCGGGGTTCCGGATGACCTTTTTTGCTTGTCAACCTATTTTCCGGTGAGTTTTAAAAATTAGTGCAAATACTGCGAATAACCTTCTGTTTTTGCTTTTCGGTCTTTTTGGCAAGGTTTATTAACATTTAGTAGGCAAAACACTAACAATTACCTTTTCTCTTTTTCTTTTTCTTCTTCTTCACTTTGCATCCCTCTCACCAACTTCCTATAAATTTTTTACCCCCCCCCCACCAAGAATTCCTGGAACGGCCACTGTATACATATGTATGTATCGATATGCCTTAATAGCCCCAAGGTAAAATTTTGGCTGTTTTCATGTCACGAAAGATGCCACACGGTGTTTCCGTAAATTATCGCTGCTCCTTACCGCTCGCTTTCATGGTCATCCCTCCTGCTGGAGTTCCAATTGGCGTCCTGTCGGATAGTTACGCTGTTTCTTTTGATGTCTGTGTCTTGATCTTTCCAAGCGACGGCCGAACAATTTGCCGCTAATAAAATCCGTCCATTTTACGTGTAATGTAATGTAATGTAACAAAATATTTGTATAGCGCCTCTTCTGAAGAATCACTCAGAAGCGCTCCCACACCGAATTACTGTATATTGACATGTATCTCCTTCGCTCTTTCTCTTCTCTTCTGTTCATCCGCCCAGTGGCGGCTCCAGGATTTGGCAAGTTGGGCGGGCGCGGCGTTGAGGTGGTGGCAACTTCTATGCATTGGAGACCAAATATTTTTCATGAACCTGGACTAGTAGTCTAGTTGCTTAGAATGATTACACTAAAGTATTGGGCGACTGAGAGGCTAGACATTCAATAGGGACACGAGCCCCCGGCTCCCCTGTGGAACCGCCTCAGCATCAGCCTTTCTGTCTGTCTGTCTGTCTGCTTGTGTGTCTGTCTGCTTGTCTGTTTGTCTCTCTGTTGCTGTATTGTTTGTTAATTGATGCAGCAAAAATGCGCCAACGTTCAGAGAATTATAATTGAAGAAGTCTTCGAAAATGTTAGCAAAACTTGAATTTAGTGTCCAAACAGACTCGATTATTGTATTGTTTTATTTCAGAATTTCAACCAATCCCACCAAAATTACTTTGTTGGTTATCAGTTGTCGCTATATGAATAGAGAGAGAGAGAGAGAGAAAGAGAGAGTTTTCGTCTTTAGATTTACGAAAAATGGAGAAATTTCAGTACTTTAGACTGCAACCAGTGTTTATTCTAGGCCTGTTTTGGGGGATTTACCCCCAAAAGTTTGAAAATTCCCCCCCCAAATTTCTATCTCCAAAAATTTCTATAGGTTGCTTCTAGGTTTTTGGGCAGACAAGCCATATCCTCCAAACATGTAACCCCCCCCCCAAATGTCAAGGTGGCTAGAATAAACACTGGACTGCAACTGTCGCAGATGAAAGCCAATTGTGAAACGACTTCAAAGAAAAATTACCTACATCGTTGGCACCTTAATATGCCAAAAGTCAATTTTATCCAATTATTTTGCACAACAGCCATAGTTAGACTATACTGCTCAGATTTCAATAAATTCGACCTCAATGAAAGACCGTTTGGACCAGTTAGAATCCGCGGGCCACCGAATTCGTCTTGTTATGACCAATAGTTACGGTAGTTATGCACCAAAAGAGAATAGACGCCCATACTGTGCATTGGTCTAATTACAGATGCATAGTATGCAACATTGGCGTAGCCACGGAAGGGGGCACGGGGTCTGACCCTCCCCCTCCCCAATCTAGCTGGGATGATTCTCGGGATTTGCGCAAATCCGGCGAGAAATTTTTCTTGGGGTAGGTGGAACAATCCAGAGATGTCCATGGCTTGGGTTAACCCATGGGTTGAGCTGTGTCAGACTTTTCCATAGTTATGGTGGGTTGGGTCAGAAAATGAGTTATAATTTATAAAAATTGTATTGTATTACGGTGGGTTGGATTGGGTCAAGTAACCCTATTCTCCGGCATGGATTGGGTTCTAAAAAATGGACCCATGGACATCTCTGGGATGATCGGAATAGAATATATATATATATATATATATATATATACATATATATAATTATATATATATATATATATACGTAGGTAAGGGCGTCGATGAGCCAAGAACTCTCTCCTTGACGACGATCGCTTTTGCTGGTAAGCAATTTTCAATTTAAACTGGCGATGCCCCTCTTTTCCCTACATATTCCAGAAACCTGGCTACGCCACTGGTGTTCAAAAAGTGTACACTCGATGCGTTTGAGGCTGGCACTTCGACCCTGAAATTAGGAACGCAAATTGTAAGTCTTAATCCAGTGATGGGCACAAATTAATGCAATATTTCTCGATGTCGGGGGCCGCACAAAAGGGCTTCGAGGGCCGCATTCGGCCCGCGGTCGGGCCGCACTTTGCCCATCCCTGTCTTAATCCAAGGATTAGTCCAAAGTGGATCAGTTATTTGAATTCCTGCGTCTTCCGAATCTAATTCGATTGTCTAAGTTCGTCAGGATGCTCTTGTATTTCGTACAGAGCCGTAGGTGGCGCCAGAATTTTTTGCCCCCCCCCCTAAATTTCGGTGACGACCTTGTTTTAGTCGTCATACAGTTTACTTATCCATTTTTCGGATAACCTTTTCCCCCTTTTTTATTTATTCCGCCGAGCTATTTTTTATTTATTTGTTCACATCCAAAATGCGCTCCACCCCACCGGTCGGCACCCGAGGCGGCTTGCCCCCCCTCCACTGCCCCTAGTTACGGCTCTGATTTCGTAACCGATAAAAAGACCGCTAAATAAAGCGGTTGTGTTTCGGTGCAGAGTGGAATAAGATACCGTATCTTAGATTTCAGAGTGGAATAAGATACCGTATCTTAGATTTAGATACGGTATCCGTCTTATCACGTCCCTTAATTAATCATCAGAGATATCAAGTTATCAAAAAAAACCCAAACGGAATGTGAACTTATAGTCAAAGAAAAGGCAGGAAAAAGTCTGAAGGAAGCAAAACGAAGACGACGGAAGAAATAATTGGATAAAGAAGCGAGAATAAAGAGCAGGAAAGAGAAGAAGACTGCATGGCAGACAAATATCGAAACCAACGTTACTGATGTAAGGGGAAAGATATATGAGTCTTTGAAAGCGGATGAGGAAAATTTGCTAGGATTATGGGGACAGCAGAAAGAGAAAGAGGAAGGGACAGAGCAGGGGCGTCATCTGGGGGTGGGGCAGGAGGTCCGTGGCCCCTACCAAGGAAATGAAGAAATAATTTATAATGCATTAAATAAATTAGTTAATGTGAAATGTGCAAAAATCGCCCAAAGTTGCCAAAATTTGCAAAAATGTCAAAAATTTACAAATTTGCCAAATTGGCCCCAAAATTGCCAAAAAATTATCTTGTCCCCAAGAAAAGTGTGAAATGACGCTATACTGGGAAAGGGGAGAAGTTATAAGACTGATTAGGATGGAAAGCAATATGGCGGTGAATATGGCTAGTCACTATCGTGCACGACGTCCGTTAACCCCTTAACCGTGTATTTAACTGTAACTCAATGTAAAATGGACGGATATATCCGGAATTCCCAGTTAAGGGGTTAAAGTTGGTTCGGGGTCTGTACTGTGCGAGAATTAAATTAAATTAAGCGCATCACATTATTAGGTATTTCGGAATAAAACTGGAGACTCTGCCGCGGGTGATTGGCCTTTGTGGACGGGAAAATCTCTCGTCTCTAACCTCTATAGGCAAAAGAACGGATTAAGTCGCACACTTCCTGAACGCGGTATCCGTCATTTTACGCGCTTTCACTTTTGATCTGAATGCGAGGCGTTTTACTTGGAAGGCGCTTCTCTCTTAAGGGAAATTAAGTTTCCAGCATGAGTTCTCGAGTTGTGTCATTGTATAATGTTCTTTGAGTCTTCTTCGTTTCGATTCACTTTTAAGACGAGCGAATAAATGGCGCATCATTAGAATAATCGAATTGCCGCGGGATTCGCTGTCAAGAATAATCAGTTTTAAGTTAATTAACCCCTTAACTGGGGATCCCGGATATATCTGTCCATTTTACATCGAGTTACAGTTAAATACACGGTTAAGGGGTTAAAATTAAACAGGAACGAATAATAACGATCGGACAGACGGATAGAATTGTGGCGATATTAAAGACAGTGTTTATTCCGCCCTCTGGGAATTCCCTCCCAAAAAAAAAAAGTTTTAAATCCCCAAAATAATTTTTTTACATTTTGGCAAGTAGTATCACCTCCCTAATGTCTGTTCCACCCAAAAATGCTAAACGCCCTCAATGTCTAGGTGGCTAGAAAAAACACTGATTAAAAACTGACTTTAATAGCGGAAATTGAAAACATTGAAGCACATAATGCTAAACATCTTATGGAAACGTTTACAACTATTACTATCATTCTGACGATGGACGACATTTTTCCCTAGGCTAATTTTCATCCTTCTGCCATGGTCAGTTGTTTTTCTTTCAGATATTCTCGCCACTAGGTGGTTAAATTTGTGCACGGATGTCTAAAACGTGAAGGAAAATGGCTCGCTTTCTTTCAGTGGTGAAAATAAAATTCGGGGATTTATCCCCTCGCAAATATGCCGATACTCCTTTGTTCTTATCTGTCAGAAAAGCGGTGAGCGAAATTGTAGCGATAAGATAAGAAATGACTGCAGAAAAAATTAAATTGTTTCCCAGCCATATGCATTGTGCAGTTATGTACAGTGACGATTCCAAGTTTGGGATGAGTGGAGATGCATCCCTCCACCGGACTTACTTTTTTGCTTGTGAAACCTATTTTTGGGTAACAGTCTAGTAAAAATAACTGAGAATTACCTTTTTTGCTTGTCAACCTATTTTTCGGTAAAAGTACTGTATAGTCAAATTAGGGATAAAATTCCTGTTTTCAGCCTTTTCGGCAAAGTTTATTGATTTTTTCCTTCCATTTTCATCCACCCACCAACTTTCTATGA
This sequence comes from Metaphire vulgaris, assembly GCA_018105865.1. Taxonomy (NCBI): domain Eukaryota; kingdom Metazoa; phylum Annelida; class Clitellata; order Crassiclitellata; family Megascolecidae; genus Metaphire; species Metaphire vulgaris. Next base: position 13,738,446 of record CM030846.1, read on the forward strand.
ATTCATTGCATCCCCCACCAAGAATTCCTGGAACCGCCACTGGTTATACATATGCAGTATATCACATATTTCTCGCACAATTCAACTGCGAAGTGGCACTCCTCGTGCCTGACTACAGATGAACAACCGGGAAACAATGCGATGATATATGAAAATCGCAGACAGAAGTCTATATCTGACAGGACATGACATGACATATCTGGCGCAACATAAAGGAACTTAGAGTGTGTTCCGAAACCCGGCTTCTCTTTCATCTGCACGACTCGAGGCAGACACAAGGCAGACACTCGAGGCAGACACAAACAATGCTTACAATAGTGCAACTAGCATCATCAAAGACAGAATGGTCCACCTTAGCTGCCCTCCTTAGCAGGCGGCGGCAGGTTTCATCTTCGCGCCAAGTCTGTGCCCGTAGAATGGTAGCCATGGCGACGCCTGTTGCCATGGGCAACGCCGCGTGAGATTTGAACGCCGTTAAAATCGTCGCATTGCAGGGCGACGGCGACGAATAGCGTATAGTTCTATTTTGATATTAATAAAGGGCGCGAAGATCTTACTACCTGTATTCGCCAGACGACGTTATTACTGAAGCCACGCGCCTTGATGCAGTGGCGCAGCCAGGATTAAGAAATAGGGGGGGCGTCATCGATAGTTTCAGGTAAAAATTCTCCGACGAGCAAAAATGCTCATCAAGGAGCTAGCTCTTCAAGCACTGATGTTCTCTTCGCTCATGCTACCTACTCCCACCCCACCCAGAATTATTTTCCGACACTTGCTGTGGGCGCTGAATACCCTAGGCACGCACCTGATGCCGTGTTCGTTGTTTCAGCGTAGTCGAGCTGACATTGACAGCCAGTGGCGGTTCCAGGATTTCTTGGTGGAGGATAACATGAATTCATAGGAACTTGGTCGGGAGGAAGGGGGTGAAAAGAAAGGGAATAATCAATAAACTTTGCCGAAAAAAACTTTGCTGGCAAGCAAAAAATGCAATTTTCTTCGAATTTTACTGGACTTTTACCGAAAAAAAGCCTATGTTGACAAAAAAGGTCCCCGCAGTTTTTCCCGTCATTTTACTTGACTTCTACCCAAAAATAGTTTGACAAGCAAACAAAAGTCCGGTGGGGGGATGCATCCCCGCTCATCTCCCACGTGGAACCGCCACTGTTGACAGCGCCTATGATACCTTCACAGTAAGCCCGATCACGCCAGGTAGTAGTAAATCATCGTTCTTTATTGTTTTCCTGCAAGACTCTTTATGTTCTGCAGGTAAAATCGATGTACAGTTTAATACATTGCGCGCTTGCGTGCTCGTGTGAAAACGCGATCACAAAAAAACACAGAAGACAACTGTCGACGATACTTTAAATTACGATTTTTTGAGAATCTGTCTCCGCAACAGTGTTAAAAAACACGAATCTATCAGAAGTATTACAGCTACAGTATCATCGCACAACAACAATGCCGAACAGTGTTCCTTCGTTACTAAGAAGCTTTTCGTATTATTTTCGATGTATTAGAAGTACAGTAAGCTTTTAAGGAAAACATACTGTAGATGAAATATTTGATGAGATTAATAATTATTATTTTGATGTACGCCTACAATCGTTGGAGACAATGTTCTTTCTATGCAGACAGCTTCGCTTCGTTAGGTCAGCGGCTCTCTTGCTATCTGGCAGTATGGTTTCAGTTATTGGTTATTTTTCAGTTACAGTTACAGTTACAGTTATGGAAAATATTTTCCAGTTATCTTTACAGTTAAAGTTTTCTCTGATTTCTGTACTCTTTATGTCTGCGAATTATAGCAGTGTTTATTCTAGGCCTTTTTGGGAACCCCCCCCCCAAGTTTTACAATTCCCCCCCCCCCAAATTTGTATATGATATTTCGCTTACAGTTGCAGTTAACTTAAACCACACTGCTCTGCGGTGACCCCGGGAAACTTTGATACCGGAGAATTTCACGGTAGACCCATTCCAAAAATCCATTTGAAAAATCCGGCGGCTTCGAAACGGACCCGTTGTGGGATAAATTAATTATTACTGCGGAGTTGTGGACTTAACTTTGGTGACGTTTGTGACTCGAACGATACTGTTTCTTACACGTCGAGACGATATATATACATATATATATATATATATATATATATATATATATATATATATCAGAGTTGCTGCAGAGTGGTAACAGCATTGAAGGTCCGAATGTCGCAGGTTCGATACCAACCAATTGTGCCAAAAGCAGTATCAGTATATACAGTATATACATATATATGTATATATATTCTATATATATTTATATATAGGCCCCTATAAGGTGGGTACATCAACCAGGGGCGTAGCCAGGAATTTGAATTGGGGTATAAATTGGTGTGTGTATATAATACATATATATCGTTACATATATTACAGTGGCGTAGCCAAGGGGGGTTTGGGTGTTAAACCCCCATTGGACGCCGATGAAAAAATTTTAAAATGTGTTTCCTGCATTTTTAATTTTTGAACGCGGTTTTGAGGGTCAAAACCCCCTTGGAGCTGCAAGCCAAATTTTTTAGCGCCATAGGAATGACGACGTTTTCGGTTTCTTGTCAGCATCCGAAAGTAAAAAAATTAGAAGTAAAGACGTCGGATAGATACACAGGATGGCCTTTTTTTGCTTGTCAAGATTTTTCGAAAGTTGGTTACGGCCATTACGGTCAAAAGTCAAATTCAAACCCCCTCTTCCGGAAATCCTGGCTAAGGCCACTGATATTATATATATATATATATATATATAGTTTATATATATTATATATATATATATATGCCCTATATAGGCCTACTGTATTATATATATACTGACTTTGGGAGTATATATGTACCGATAGACCCCATATACCCTGTCGCTACTCTCCTGACACCAGC
>CM030846.1:13746343-13808843 GCA_018105865.1 Metaphire vulgaris
CCCCACCACGTTACGCCACTGAATAATAATAATAATAATAATAATAATAAATTAATAATAATAATAATAAAATTATAACAAATAAAATCTCGGACGAGGCAGACGCATTCTGTCCTCTGTTCAAGAACTTGTCAACAGTAGAGAGTCAATCATCAATCAATCAATCAACTTCTATAGCGCCACTATCATAATGCCCAGGGCATCAGCCGATGGCGTACCAAATCCAAGTCCGTTGATACGATGCAGTATGTCTTTGTGAGTCTGGAGTTCTCTTTTCGTGTGTGCGTTTTATTTGGCCTTCACTTGTTTCAAGGACCAAATAACGTTTTGTTTGAAGATCGCAACATGTCCGTGGCGAAGCGTTGGGGGGGAGGCAGGGAGCGGTTGGCCCTATCACAAAAATTCTTGGGGACGCAAAATTTCAAGTGAAGAAAGAAAGAAAAAACTAGTAATAATAATAAATCATAAATAGCCTTACATACAGTACAACATTTACCAGGGCCGTCATTTCATTGTCTTACAGGGGGGCAAGACTTTCGACTGCAAGGCAGGCAGTGTTTTTAAAAATACCTATGTAGCATTCAAATTGGCTTTGTCCATAAGATACTACATGTACATAGTGCACACCAGTGATTGCAATAAAATTATAAAAACTATTGAGAACACAATGAATTTGAAAACACAAAAATTCGCGAAAAAATATTTCCCCTAAAAATCAGGGGGGGGGGCAAAGGCCCCCTGCCCCAAATGACGTCCCTGCCATTCACAGAGAAGAATTTGTAAGAACTTTCTCGGAATCTATTATTGCAATGTGGAAATATTTTTGCTCGTCAAGACATTTCGTCGGCCACAAGTTTCGAGACGCAATCCCATTTTCCTCTTTTACCCCCCCCCCACCCCCACCCCCCGGGCGCTGGCAACCTACGCTGCGCCACTGAAACAGGTGGTGGACATTCGTCCTGCATCAAATCCTCCGAATTCAGTTCGTTTTTCTCGCGCGGACATCTCGCGCCAACGTTTTTCTCCATTTTGCGGCGCGAGGATTTCTCCTCCTTTCCATCGATCACAATTTGCGTTTTATTTGCTTTAATACATTCTCTAGATAAATCGGTTTAACTGAAACGAATGGTTGACCAGTCAATGGTGGCAACGACAGCGGTGTCTGCCCTGCAGCAGCGCACTTGGGCGGGGTGGGGATGGGGTGGGGATGGAGGAGGGGTGAAGTGGGGGTTGAGGGGGAAGTCTTGCACGGAGAAGTCGGTGAGACGAAAGTAGGAAGTATTGGAAGACACTGCCATGGCAACAACGGATAGAAAAAGACGTTTAATAAGTCATGACACAGTCACCGGCAGAGCGTCGCCTGCGTTCGACTTCAGACAGACAGACAGACAGACAGACAGACAGACAGACAGACAGACAGACAGACAGACAGACAGACAGACAGACAGACAGACATACAGACAGACAGACAGACAGACAGACAGGCAGACACAGATACAGAGAGAGTTCGATTCGATGACGAGAAAAAGACAGGAACATACGAAATTTTAAGGAACAGCAAAAGATGAATCAAAAGAGAGAGGCAAACATACAAACAGAGACAGAACCGGAGTGTGAGAGAGAGAGTAAGAGAGGGACGGAGGGACGGAGGGAAGGAGAGAGGGACGGAGGGAGGGACGGACGGAGCCGAAGTCAGGCAGTCAGAGAGAGAAAGAGAGAGAGAGAGAGAGAGAGAGAGAGAGAGAGAGAGAGCAAGGTAGAGAGCAAGGGAGATAGCGAAACAGATAGTCAGTCAGAGAGTAAGATGAATAGACGATGAATAGAGATTGAATGGGTGGGAACGTCTGGTGTTTAGGACGCGAATGAATCTTCATCTGAGTGGGACATTTCCGGTCAAAACTTAGAAAACGGACGTCACTGTCTCTTTGCTTCCTTTCCTCTCTTCCATCTATCTTCCTTCTCCTGAGACAAATAGGCGTAGACAGGTATCTGCGAACTGAATTCAAACGACGGTGCATAGAATTCGCATCGAGTCTAAAAACTTTCGGAGAATGGAAAACAAAGGTAATTGCCTCTTATGCTACCAAATAGCTTTAAATAATAATAATAATAATAATAATAATAATAATAATAATAATAATAATAATAATAATAATAAAAGTATTATTATTCTAGTATCAATTTACCAAGGCTCGGAACGGACTTTGACTTTTTAAATTTATATCCGAGGTACCAATACCATCCACCTCTATAACCTCGTATTCGCTATAACCGATTACGTTATAGCGAAGTTCTACTGTATCTCCTGCTTATGTTTTTATCCAGATTCACCAGTACGTCATCCACGTGACGGCCTACGTCAGCGTCTACACGTTGGTTCTGATGTCCTTCGATCGCTACCTGGCCGTTGTTCATCCGATCAGCTCGATGACCTTGAGAACTCGAGCGAAAACGACGACCCTGATCGTCGCCTTCTACGTGACGATCGTCACGCTCAACGCCTTCACGTTCGACGACTTCAAGGTCGTCGGCTACGTCTACTTCCGCGAGCCGCGTTCCGCCTGCCTGCACATCCGGACCGTGACGGATCGCGCCTACGGACGCCGTTTCTACGGGTGCTTCTTCGCGTTCGGATACCTGGTCCCCCTCGGCCTGATCACCCTTCTCTACGGCCTCATGATCCGCAAGCTGCTCCGCCGGGCGCCGCGGTCGGGCGGGTCGAGGTCGTCGACCAAGGCGCGGTCGAACCGGCGCGTGACCCTCATGGTCGTCGTCGTCGTGGTCGTGTTCGCCATCTGCTGGTTTCCCCATCCAGGTCATGCTCGTCCTGCAGGCGTTCGAGGCGCCGCCCGACAACGGCATGGCGTTCCTGAGCGTCAAGATAGTGTCGAACTGTCTCGCGTACGTGAACAGCTGCGTCAACCCGATCCTGTACGCGTTTCTGTCGGAGTCGTTCCGGAAGGGATTCCGGAACGTTCTCGGATGCAGGGACAACGGGCGTCCGGAAGCCGCCGTCGGACTGATGCCGCCCGGCGCCGTCAAAGTCCGGTCGTCTCGGGTGGACAGCGACTGTTGTCCTCTTAGAAACACCGCCACGCTGGAAACGTCGCTTCACGTTGTAGTGACCGTTTAAAACCGGTCCATATATACTCAAGGGGAAGTGAAACTGTAAATAAGTTATAAAAATTATATTATATTAATCGCGAATCAATTAATTAATTAATTAATTAATTAATTGATTCGATGTAAAGTATAATTTCAGGTCTGTAAGAGTAATGTAACAAATTGAACGTCGAATGTTATCTCTTGCATCCAAATGTGATGACATTACATGACGAACAACTGAATTGAAAATCCGATGTAAATTTTCAATATAAAATATTTGTCGTTTAATGAATGAGGAATGAATGACGAAAAGCTGATAAAAAGGATCATGTTCGGAGTAATGGAAGGCGAAAACATCAGAGGAAGACCACGAAAAGAATGGATAGACAATACTATTAAAGAATGACGCAACACGGACATATATGAAGCTTACGAAGCCACACAAGACAGAGACGAAAGGAGGAAGCGAACTCAACATTGCAATGGCCACCAACGGGTATTGCACCCATGGATGGTGATGATGATGATGATGGTGATGATGATGATGAAGATGATGATGAAGATGATGATGATGATGAATTTCTCGCTTACGTAACTTAATCAACATTTTTGTTTGCAAACGGCTTCTCTGTGGATATCTTGTGACGAGTGGAGCCGAGAGATGATAGAAAGAAAGCGCCTTTGCGCGAAATACGACCGGTGAGGAGGGGGAGGGGCTTGCAGAGCCCTCTCCCTTCCTGTCTGCGCGTGGCCGTCTTCCTCTTATTCCTGACACTCGTTCGACCCCCTATCTCAGCGTGACAACTCTTCCCTTGTCTCCAACATCAGCCGATATCCACTTTCATCTTCTCCTGGCTCTTCTCTCTCTCCCTTCCTCCCTCTCTCTCTCTCTCTCTCTCTCTCTCTCTCTCTCTCTTTCTCTTCTCTTTCTCTGGTTTCGGCGAACTCTCGCCCGATACTGACGTCACCTCTAACCTTCTTTCTGGTTAAACACGATTATTCGATTTCTGAAAAACTAGAAAGCTGTTCTTCTTTTCTCCACTTCTTGCCTGACGTTTTCAAACTGTTCTCTCAACATCAGTACCTCCTGTCTTGTGTTGTCAACTGGCATTCCACCCAAGTGACCTCTGTCAGTCTCGTCAACAAACCGACGGTAGAAAAGCGTTGCTATTCTCTCAGCCCTCTCCCCCCACCTCCCACCCAAACTTCTTCACCCTTTTGCAGTATTCGATTTTCCCAATAATTTGTTTACCCACGGTCCTTTCTTTCGAATTGTAACGTTGATTATTCGAAGCGTCGTTTTTCATCTTCGTTCAATGTTCTGGAAATTTGGTAGAAAAGTCGACGTCATTGAAATCGAATGACTGAAGGACCGATAACACAGTTATTGATAATCGTTCATGCCTTTATCTTATATATGCCTACAATCCCTACATATATACAGTGTACACACATATCTACATATATACAGTACTGTATAATGTATATATAACATATATATTGGCTGCAGATTTTTGCTTTATAAAACTACTAGCAAGATATGATTGTTTACTGGGATTTTCATGACATCATTAAATTTATCAGAGAATAAGATACAACATAGAGCAGTGCAGTGGCGGTTCCACGTGCGGAATGAGTGGGGATGCATCCCCCCACTGGACTTTCTTTTGGTTGTGAAATCTATTTTTGGGTAAAAGTCTAGTAAAAGAGAAAAAACTGCGGATGATCTCTGTTGCTTGTCAACCTATTTTTCGGTAAAGTCTCGTAAAATTAGGAAACATTTCCTTCTGTCAGCCTTTTTCGGCAAAGTTTAATGATTTTTTCCTTCTCTTCTCATCCCCCCCATCAACTTTCTATGAAATTATTCCATCCCTCCACCTAGAAATCCTGGAACCGCCACTAGAGCAGTGGTTCTCAAACTGGGTTCCGCGGTCTCATAGGGGACCGCCAAGCGGTTTCAGGTGGCCCGTAAAGAGAACACTTTCTCGAGATATCTCACCAATACAAAGCATACACTGATGGCTCTGATAGAGACTCTTGATTCCATTTGAATTTAAATTTCGTGTTCGTGACTAAGATTTGCAATTTTCTGATTAAGTAAATGATCAATGAAACAAGTAAACTGTGGTGTTAATTACAGTTAGTTTAAAATTCAAATTGTATAAAAGTTCCGCGAGTCGTCACAAAAATTTCCAAGGGACCACCGCGCAAGAAATCCTAAAAAGCTTGAGAACCGCTGATATAGAGAGAGAACAGTTGAGTGGAGGATAAAAGTAATCGAGGGTCAACAATATTAACACAGGCTGTTCAGTGTTTATTCTAGCCACCTCGACATTGGGGGGAGTTTGAAATGTTGGGGGGGGGGCAATATTTGTCTCTCCACGCTTTGGGGCGGATTTCCATCTCCAAGCCAACATATACAAATTTGGGGGGTTTAAAACTTGGGGGGAATTCCCCCAAAACAGGCCTAGAATAAACACTGCAGGCTGTTATAATTTTCGTATTTTGCCATTCATCCTGCTGAGAAAGTCCATTAGGCCTGTTGTTAGTTCATCGTTGGATCCTGGTCTCTATCTCTTGGACATGTCACGTGATATTCTTTGACCAATTCACCCCAAAAATTGTTCACGACACCGTTATTAGTCTTAGTTTGCGAATAACAATGTATGCAATGCACTGTACAACGATAAACAAAACAACTGAAACATCCGAATGTAGGCTACGAATGAGTAGAAATTGTCTTTAGACAGAAGGCACATTATATTCAGTCATTGGCACTGTCTTACAAGTTACATTTAAGTGCTAGTATTTAATTATATTCAGTAAAAACCCTACAAAACCACTTAAAATCCATTTATAATAATAATAATTATTATTATTATTATTATTAATAGTAGTAGTATTAGTAGCAGGGGCGTCTTTACATGTAAAAATTCGGGCACAGTGCCCGGGGCCCCGCGCATCTTAGGGGTCCCGCGCCGCGCGCAAACTACTTTTTTTTAAACGTAGGAATACCTTTTTTGTTTTTTGCTTGTCAACATTCAAAATCGTTGGAGATTACCTTTTTTGCTTGTCAACATTGATCCTCACGTCTAGGGCCCCGCAGGCCGCCAGGTGCCCGGGGCCCCGCCCTGGCTAAAGACGCCCCGTAGTAGTAGTAGCAGTAGTAGTAGTAGTAGTAGTAGTAGTAGTAGTAGTAGTAGTAGTAGTAGTAGTAGTAGTAGTAGTAGTAGTAGTAGTAGTAGTAATAATAATAATAGTAGTAGTAGTAGTAGTAGTAGTAGTAGTAGTAGCAGTAGTAGTAGTAGTAGTAGTAGTAGTAGTAGTAGTAGTAGTAGTAGTAGTAGTAGTAGCAGCAGCAGCAGCAGCAGCAGCAGTGTAAGTCTCGGAGTCAATGGCCAGTCAGCTCATGCTTCGCTATGGCAACCGAGAGCCGGGTTGTGTCGACGCTTTGGACGAGTTGACCAACTGGACGAATTGGACGACCTTGAACCCAAGCTGCTAATTTCTATAACGATAATAAGCTCTATTACCTATTTTATCATTTCTATATGTAAGTCGGCCTACAGTAAGTATTCTAAAGGTAGGCCGTGCACAAGTTTACCTAGTCGATGACTTGAAAGATTCTTAAAACCGGTCTCTTTTCTATGGATGCGAGCCATGGACCATCGCCAAAGACTCGGAAAGAAAAATATTAGCCTTTATAAAAGGAAATGCTTTAGAAAAACTGTCAGAGAATTAAGCCAGAACCAACCATGATGCTGCGCTATCGATTGGATGGCATTTGGCCATAACGTACCTCGGATATAACGTACTAAATTTTACAGACCCAATAAGCACGTTAACGTTTCTAGCAGGCCTGTTAACGTATTAACAGCATTAACGTAACTACGAGAGATAACATAAGGGGCCCATGCCCCCAGATTCGGGCCCAGGTGAGTTGTGAGATTCGTACAAAATTATGAGAAACTTTGATCTGGGTATGGGGGTGTAGGGTGATTGCCGATGGGTTATCACATACTCTGCAAAACTGCACGAAGCTTAAGATATGAATCTAATGTTACCCTAAATATTTTAAGGCAGAGCCCACCGGGATCGGGGAGGGGGGAGGGGTTGACGACGCTGCCCAAGCCCCCTAGCTGGGCCAGACCAAGGTCGCCCATATAAATGAAGACGCTTCCCCTATTTTTTGTATCCTCGCTTCACCGTCGGTAAGCATCGTGTAGAAAAAGCAGAGTTGCAACGATTTGTCTGTATATCAATTCCTGTGTGGCCATTCGCACGAGACTTGTACGGAAGATGGACGGCAGTTGTCGAGCGCGGACCTGTAAGGCAGCCGTTTGAGCTTAGAAATCTTCGTCCCAACCGGACAGATCGTCCGGGGGTTCGCCCCCCTCTTCTGCCGGATAGGAGTCGAAGTTAGAGGTGTCTAACTGGTCTTTGATCTAAGCGCAAACAACAAAATCAACGTCGTCGACGAATGATGCTGTTACGAGAAAAATCTTGGCGGTAAAACCGGGGGTTGTACCTAGAGGGTTAGTGTTTTGTTTTATCCAGGCATGTTGCGGGGACATTTCCCCAACAACAAAACACCCTCTAAACCGCCCTCGCCAAATTTCGGCAGTGACGCAAGTTTTTTTGCATTGAACCGTGTCTCTTCCCCTCCAATGAGGCGAAAGAATAAGACAAATTGGATAGGAATTTTTGATTGTTTCATTATGCTAAATCAGTTACATGGGCAAGTCTCATGGAGCATTAGACTCCTCATTGCTATGCATAGAGTGGCAAAAAGGTGAAGGTAGTCCCGTACTCGAACGAACGTAGGGTTCCCGGCACTGATCACCTGGTAATAGGCAAGCAGCGACGCAGGTAGCTTACGCCATTAGCCTACAATGCAGAGTAGTTTGTCATTACTTTCCCTAGACCTACGTTTTACCTTCGCAGCTTAGCGCTGCTACCAATTTACCGACGCCTAAGCGATGAACGTCTTGGTTGGTCGCCGCGCACAACGACTAGATCCCGGGATGGTCACCCATCCAAGTACTAACCGCGCTCGACGCTGCTTAACTACGGTGTTCTGACGAGAACCGGTCGCACAATGCCAAATAGGCCGGGTGTATAGAGTGGTCCAATGGATGAAATAACTAAAGCGACCAGAAAGCCCCCTTCCCCTGCAAATACCACATTAATGCTAGGTCTGTGAATGCTAGAGAAGCGTAAAGTATTACAAAGTAAAGTATTGCAAAGGATTGCAGTGTAATTATTCACGTGAGCTTACAGTTGGAATGAACGGAGCTGTAATGGTGCGTTTTTGTAGCGCCTCCCAGTTGAGCGATTCAAACCAATTGTGTCGTCGAATGTCCTTGAATCCGTTCGATCCGAATCCCAACCGATCCGCGGGATTGTCTCTGTGGAATCAATCAAGATCCAGTTAGAGAAAACTGTATCAGCATTGACAGTTATAATTGATTTTTAAAAAGTGAGGGAAATTAGGTTAAAAATCTAATCACGTCTTACTCACTCCAAGAAGTGGACACTCAGATATAATTAGTGTAAAATATTTAATACTACGATTGTAGACCATAGACCTGTATTAGGCAAGTAAGAAACATAGATAAGTTTGAAAGAGAACTAAAAAGAGACAGACAGACAGACAAGCATGCAGAGAAAGAGACAATATTTAAGTTCTTGCACGAATGTGTTGCACTGTAGTTAGTAGACGTGTGTCATTTTAGTGCGAAGTAAAACGTATAGAAAAAGCAAGTGCATTGACATCCTTATCGACAAATAACTGCATAGCGATTATAAAGTGATACAGATTTTCGCTGGAAAATTGGTGAAAAAAGACACTTATGTTCTTCCTCGATTTCTGCCGTTTAGACCAATCACACATGTATGTCGATTAACATAGTGCCATCTTCTGATTGTCCGGTCTGATATCCTAGGTCATGGTTCGGATCTTATTGGTTAGGATATGGTATGCCATCGGCTGAAGATTTTGTGCGTTTATTGAATTGCGCTATATAAGTTGCTGATTGATTGATTGATTGATTGATGATTGATCGACTGACCGGCACAGCTTCGTGATAAGCCCCTGAGCGTTTTTCGAGATGATTTTTGGAAAATCTACAGTGTCGATTCCTCTCAGAATGAGATTGTAAGTTTTCATTGGGTCTGCACCGTTGAAAGGAGGACTAAAACACAACAAAAGACCAGACTGTGAAGACAATCCAATTGCACGCAGACGCCGCAGTCACAGTGCAAGTGCAACATCTGACCACTAAACCCACCTTTATGCAATATAACGATGACAGTTATTATGCCTTATATGACGACGTAGGATCATACAGTCAGCATTTATGAGACAAATATAAGGTATACGACGCAAGACAGATAAAGACAGACAGACAGACAGACAGATAGTGAGAGAAGAAAACCAACGGGCGGTATTTCTATCGTAATAATACATTAGTTGGCATGCATGCGACTATTTAGTGCACAGCAAAAGTGTAAAAAAGTGCATCGATAAATAAATCGACAAAGTTGTCAACGTGTGACATAACTATTGAAAAACTTTTACTGCGCCAACTTTCCCAGAGTGGGGGAATAGCGTAACTCTCAAATGCTTCAGCAACGTCTAGATACTGTAACTAAGAACGGAGGGGGGTAGAGGTGGGGAGTTCTTAGCCTGCCTGCCGGTAAGGAGTTCGAAGATGAGGATGCCGAGGGACCAGAGGTCACAGGAGGTGTCGTGACCCCGGCTCAGGATCACTTCCGGTGGGACGTACTCCGGGGTTCCGCAGAACGTCCAGGTCTTCCGACCTTGACCGACCTTCTTGGCGAAGCCGAAGTCAACCTGCGACGGAACAAACCGGATACAGTAGTAGTATAAGCAGATCGATAAGAATAACCGACGCAATAAGTGAAAATTGATTTTAATTCGCTTAGAAAAAATATCCGTATGTTTGTTAATTCGTCCATTCATCTCATTCATCCATTCATCCCATTTATCCAATTATTCATCCATCCATCCATCCATCCATCCATCTATCCATCCATGGTTGTTTCTAGGATTACCTTTTTTTGGGGGGGGTCGGTATATTCTGGGGATGCCGAAAAAGAGTCTGACAAGCAAAAGTGGGGAGGGTTATTGGGGGGGAGGGGCGTCGGTCTCAAATGGGGGCGTCGGGAGTGTTAGGGAGCGTAAAAATATCCCTGCATCCATCCATCAACCCATCCATCCATCCATCCATCTATCTATCCTTGCCATCTATCTATCCTTGCCATCTATCCACCCACCCACCCACCCACCCACCCATCCAGCCAGCCATTCACTTTATCTATATCAATCCATTTCAATGACACCAGTGTTTCACTCGAGCGAGTTTCCTACCAATTTAATGTAACCAATTTCGTCGACGAGAAGGTTTTCCGGTTTCAGATCCCGATATACGATTCCCCGACTGTGAAGATAACAGAGGGACTCGATAACACATCCGGCGTAGAAACGAGTCATCGCATCGTCAAAGTAATTCCTACATGCAAAGGATTTAATGTTATAACCGCTTAATATATTATTATATATATATTATTATTTTATAACAGCTTAATATATTATTATATATATTGTTATGTTATAACAGCTTAATGCGTCGATTCGCTAAAGGAATATCTAATTACAAATCTCTAATTTCGCAAACTATTTCGGGTAAGATTGGAACTGATATGGGGGCAAACCTGGTCATAAAAACGGTCGTGTCCTATTTTTTCTCAGGTGATGGCCTTTTTGCTTTTTTGACTGTTTTAAACTTAAAATTGCTTAAGTGTGATGATGACATTTTTGCTTGTTTGACTTAGCATTGCTTTAAGAGTAGTGATGACCTTTTTTGACTTTTGACAATAAAATAAACTGTTTTTTATTTCATAGCCAAAAACACCCGTGTTAACGCCCATGGGGCACGACCTTCCCAAGAAACACCTGTGTCAGGACACGAGGGACACAGTCATGTTTGCGCTCCTGGGAACTGCTATGTTCAAACATTAAAGGCATTTAATACACTCAAAGGAAGACATCAATTTGGTTGCCAGACAAATGATAACTTTGATAAGACCCTATAATCTTATTATATAATTCTCGATGTCCGGTCTGTCTGTCGGTCACGATACACGGCAGATTTTGGAGGACGTTGTTGCCATTAACAACGAAACTTTAATTAATCGAAGTAGCGTTTGACGCTGCGTATTCATTGAAGCTTAACGAATCGTCTTGATTGCCTGCACGTTGTACGGCACCGCTGGCGGCGCAGTACACCGTGTGGCGCCGTGGGCCCTACTGGGGACGCAGTCCCCCGTGTTGGGCCGTATAGCCTGTAGACCCAACTGGAAGGGGGCGCAGCCTCCCGTCGTAAACCAAGCATCAACCGACGTGGGGTGGGGCGCAGCCTCCCGTCGGAGACCAAGCCCAAGCCCCCGAGGGAGGCCGTAGGCCCACTGAGGGGCGCAGCCCCACGTGTGGGGTCACAGGTCCTACTGGGGGCGCACCCTCATGTGAGGCCATAGGCATTACTGGGGGCGCAGTTTTCCGTAGGGCGCAGCCTCACATGTGGGGCCGCAGCCCCATGTGAGGCCGTAGGCCTTACTGGAAGCGCAGCTTTCCGTGGGAGATCTAGCCCCAGCCCCCGTGGTGGTTTTATCCTACACTGAGGCACAGCCCCTCGGGGAGAAAAAATCCAAGCCCTCCGTGAGAGGTAAAGCCCCGTTGGGTCCGAAAGCCCAAAATGAGCCGTATGCCCAAAAGGCGGCCGTAGGTAACACTGGGGTGCATCTCTTATGGGAGACCAAATACAAATGGAATCGAAGGGCGTTATTGTGTGCAGCCCCTGTGGTGGAGAGGGGAACATGACCACCCAGTGAGCACATAGGACAAATTTTAAATGATAATCTACGCATTCATTTTACAGTTTCAGATTAAAAAACTGTTATATGTGATAATACGAACTTTTGCAAAAAAAATCGGGGAAGGAGATAGCCACTCTCCCCCGTCATTTTTGACGGGTTAAAAGCTAGTTAATTAATAATCGAAAACTAATTTCAAGGTCCCATCGGGTTTCCTCTAAATCTTTCATTTAATCATTTTCTGAAAGAATTTGTTAAGTGTTATCAACAAACCGCATTGTCTTTGATGAGTTCGAGTTGAACTTACTTTTTATTAACCAAAGTTCGAAACTTAACAGATTCCGTAATTTGATTTGTAACTTGAACAAAGCTTCCCTGGTTCACAGAGTGAGCGAATTCTTGGACGACTCAGTCCCAATCTTTCACAGGCGGAGAAAAACACCGCGTGATCGGCGGCAACACTTTAGAAATTCTTGATTTTAGTGCTCATTCAAGTACGTTGGCGTAGCCATGGGGAGGGAGAACTCGGAGAACTGCCCCCTCCCCACAATTCTGCCTGGGACCTGTCGTGGGCAGGGTCATTTCTAGGATTATCAATTTGGGGAGGTGTTGGTATATTCTGTGGGTGTCCTGCCTGCCAAAAGAAGTCTGACAAGCAAAACAGATAATCCGGCTCTCAGATTGGGGAGGGAGACTGTTGGGAGTGTCGGTCTCAGATTGGGAGGGGTGTTGGGGGTGTTAGGGGATGCAAAATATCCGTGGTCGTGAGATTTGTGCAAAGGCGTCGAGTAATTTTGACACTATGATCGAAGAGAATACGGGAACGTGTGAAAACCTCCCCGCATGGCGACGATTTTTGTTTACTTGTTCGTCGGATACTTTTTACTCGAAAATGTCGATGCCCCCCCCCCCCCCCAATATCCCGGAACACTGGTTACGCCACTGTTCAGGTATTTCAAGCGCGCAAGGTATCGTCCGATTTTCACAACAGATTTCAGCATCATATTGCAAACATTCTGTTAATAATTCTTGAATACAATCTTTCTAAGAGTCGCTTACTTGTCTCTGAGTAGCGTCCAGAGTTCACCTCCCAGACAAGGTTCGAGCAACATGTACAGATATTTGTTGTCTTTAAACGTTTTGTACAATCTAACGGAACAACAGCAAAACGTGACAAAATTAAATTGAAGATGTTTTAACAATAATCTTCTTAAGACTTTATACAACTAAGATGACTGCTGAGTTACAATAGCAACAACAGCAATTAGTATTATGACATTAGGAATATATCATAAATTGTATGCGGCGAACATAGTAGAACCCGGTACGGCCACGTTTGGAAACATTGGTCCATGCATAAACATATAATGTATCGAAATAAAATGGATAAAGAAGCGGGAAAAGGTACGGTTGAAAACGTGAAATTTTCAATTTCGAACGTACATGTAATGACGACGCGCGAAAAGCATAAACTGGTTTCAAGATTTTCCGGTACGATGTACCGTCACAAAAATGCAATGATAAATGATGATGATAATAATAATCATAATTATTATTATACTAGGTGTTTACCCGTCAAAAATGACGGGGGAGATTGGCTGTTTTACCACCCAATTTTGTGCAAATGCAATCAGGGGCGGCGCTGGGTTTTGTAATTTGTTGACTGGGTGGGTCTAATGCAATCTACACAGCCAGGACCCGCCGGCTCAGACTACCCTTCACCCCCCCAATCAACAATTTTCTGCGTATTTGAACGATTTGCTTGGGTGCCCCTGCCCGAGGCTGGGTGGGTCCGGACCCGCGGACACCCCCCCCCCCTAGCGCCGACCCTGAATGCAATAGGATTTTGCGCAATTAATTTCTTTAAATCGCCGCCTTTTCCTTCAACCGAGTTAACGCCCATTCGCAGGAATTTGCTGAAACTTGATAGTCAAGGTAAGAGTACTGATTTGGCAGTGTCGAACGACATGCAGTGCTTGATTCTCTTGTTTGCTGTGCTGCTTTTCACCCCGAGCAACAGCCTGCTCCTCATTCTCACTTGATTGTCGAAAAGCTCGTGAACGCTGGACTTTTTTTTGCACGGACGGTTAGAAAGAGGAATAAAAAAGCTAAACAATGGTGCAAATCTCATCTTCTTAGCTCTTATATAGCCTGAGATATAGCAAATTCAAAAAAATTGGAAACTTTCTCAGAATTCAAAACTTTCACGAAATTCACCGATAATACTTATGTTCAAACATCAGGGTCATCGGGTTAGAACGGATAGATCTTTGCCAAATGTCAACCGATTTTCAAAATTTTTGGTTTATTTTGTTCCTCTGACATCCCTTTACAACTTTGCCGCTGACCAAAAGTGGGGTTACCGCAGAAAATATTTTGCTAGCGGGCTTTAAAACATTTTGGGGAGAGGGTGATATTTTAGGCCGTAAAGTGGACTTTACCCCATATTTTTTTGTTTTGCACGGACGGTTAAAGAGAAATAAACAATCTAAACAATGGTGCAAACCTCATCGTTTTAGCTCCTATATAGCCTGAGATATAGCAAATTTAAAACGTTACAGCAATCATTTCTGAAGAACGCTTTTCCAAAAATTAAATCCCCAGTACGGTGACAGCGTCTGAAAATTTAATCCACACTTGAGGGGTAACATTAAAAAAATAGGGTTTGAGGTTAGGAAAGAGTAAATATATATAATAACGGGGCAGGGCATTGGGAGAGGGAAGGGAGATTTGGGAGGAGGAAAGTGGGTTGTACGGGTTTTCGGAGCAGCGTTGTGTAGGTTTGGAAACGGGGTTTGGGGCCGGTGGGGTAGGGCGGAGCGCTGATGGGTTGGAGCCTGGGCGATTGGGAGAGGGATGGGTAGTTGGAAGGGGATAAGGAGAGGGAAGGGGAACGGGGGTTTAGGGCCGGGGCAGGAATGGGTTGGGGCTGGAATGGGTTGGGCCCGAGGCGATTGGAAGAGGGATGGGGAGAGGGAAAAGGGATGGGGAGAGGGAAGGGAAACGGGGTTTGGGGCCGGGGCCGGAATGTGTTGGGGCCTGGGGTGATTGGGAGAGGGATGAGGAGAGGGAAAAGAGATGGGGAGAGGAAAGAGGAACAGGGGTTTGGGGCCTGGGCCTGAATGGGTTGGGGGCCGGGGGCGATTGGGAGAGGGATGGGGAGAGGGAAAAGGGTTGGGGAGACGGAAGGAGAACAGGGGTTTGGGGAGGGGCGATTGGGAGAGGGATGGGGAGAGGGAAAAGGGTTGGGGAGACGGAAGGGAACAGGGGGTTTGGGCAGGGGGCGATTGGGAGGGGATGGGGAGAGGGAAGGAGATGGGATAGGGAAGGGAAAAGGGGGTTTGGGGCCGGGGCGGGAATAGGTTGGGGCCTGGGCTATTGGGAGAGGGATTGGGTGAGGGAAGAGGGGACGGGGGTTTAAGCTGCAATTAAGACGCTTCGTTAAACGCTCCGTTTTGATTAAACAATATTTGGTTGTCAATGACAACAGCGTCTTGCAATACCCTCCGTGTTGCGGACGGACAGACGGACAGACACCGAGAATTATATATATACTAGCTTTTAACCCGTCAAAAATGACGGGGGAGAGTGGCTATCTCCTTCCCCGATTTTTTTTGCAAAAGTTCGTATTATCACATATAACAGTTTTTTAATCTGAAACTGTAAAATGAATGCGTAGATTATCATTTAAAATTTGTCCTATGTGCTCACTGGGTGGCCATGTTCCCCTCTCCACCACAGGGGCTGCACACAATAACGCCCTTCGATTCCATTTGTATTTGGTCTCCCATAAGAGATGCACCCCAGTGTTACCTACGGCCGCCTTTTGGGCATACGGCTCATTTTGGGCTTTCGGACCCAACGGGGCTTTGCCTCTCACGGAGGGCTTGGATTTTTTCTCCCCGAGGGGCTGTGCCTCAGTGTAGGATAAAACCACCACGGGGGCTGGGGCTAGATCTCCCACGGAAAGCTGCGCTTCCAGTAAGGCCTACGGCCTCACATGGGGCTGCGGCCCCACATGTGAGGCTGCGCCCTACGGAAAACTGCGCCCCCAGTAATGCCTATGGCCTCACATGAGGGTGCGCCCCCAGTAGGACCTGTGACCCCACACGTGGGGCTGCGCCCCTCAGTGGGCCTACGGCCTCCCCCTCGGGGCTTGGGCTTGGTCTCCGACGGGAGGCTGCGCCCCACCCCACGTCGGTTGATGCTTGGTTTACGACGGGAGGCTGCGCCCCTTCCAGTTGGGTCTACAGGCTATACGGCCCAACACGGGGGACTGCGTCCCCAGTAGGGCCCACGGCGCCACACGGTGTACTGCGCCGCCAGCGGTGCCGTACAACGTGCAGGCAATCAAGACGATTCGTTAAGCTTCAATGAATACGCAGCGTCAAACGCTACTTCGATTAATTAAAGTTTCGTTGTTAATGGCAACAACGTCCTCCAAAATCTGCCGTGTATCGTGACCGACAGACAGACCGGACATCGAGAATTATATAATAAGATAGATTATTATACAACGTAGAGATTTATGTGGCAACTAATACAGTGACTGCGTGGACACATTACAAATTATAAATTACAATAGCTCGTGCGAAATAGCCAAGTTTTAAGATTCTTCTTGAAGGTGTCTGGCGTTAGGGAGAGTTGAACTGAAGAAGGCAGGCGGTTCCATGCCCTTGCAGCAGTCACGGGAAAGGCACGATCGCCTACAGTACGAAGGCGCGTCAATGGAACGACCAGAGAAGCGGTTCCAGCAGATCTCAGGCGACGCCGACCAGCCTGATCTGCGACTCGTGCTAATTCTGTCGCTAGGTACTCTGGCCCTATACCATTCAGGCAGCGGTAAGCCAGTGTTGCTAACTTAAACTGAATCCGCTCCGGCATTGATAGCCAGTAATAATCGATAATAATCGTCATCATTTGTTATCTTCAGGGTCTCTGTGGATTGTAATTTTCTCACCTGACGATAAAATTGGATCTCGCTTCTATCATGATGTTCTTTTCGTTCATGATGTGCTCCTGTTGCTTCGTTTCCACAATGTGACGCTTTTTCATCTGCTTCAGAGCAAACGTCTTCGTCACGTCGTCTCCACGCAACTGGACCTACGCATGACAATGGACAAATACACGCATATGGATATCTATCCCACTTCTTAAAACGACTTCGCCAGCTAGGATGACAGACAGAGAGACTAGTTGGAGCTCAACAGTAGAACTTCGTTATAACGAACTCGGTTATAACGTACATTCGGGTATAACGTACATTCTGTTTTAACGTACATTCGGTTATAACGTACATTCGTACATTCGGTTATAACGTACATTCGTACATTCGGTTATAATGTGCCGTAATGTACGGTCCCGTGTGTGTGTGTGTGTGTGTGTGATGCGCTACTGCATTGGAAATTGGAAATACTTAGAGATACTCGGAGATAATTAGAGATACTCGGGGATACTTAGAGATAATCGGAGATACTTAGATACTCGGAGATACTTAGAGATACTCGGAGATATTTAGAGATACTCGGAGATACTTAAAGATACTCGGATGGTGCATTGGATGGTATTGGATATAGCATATTTGATCGGATATAACGTGCATAATTTTACAGACCCGATAAATGTTTTATAACGAAGTTCTACTGTATTTTTAAAACTACAATATTACAGTAGCTGCAAAATAAATCTATCGCTTATTGGTCATTTGTTAGATTTATATAGCGCATTGTTTGGAAGACGCCTGGCATAAGCTTACGGCAATACATGTACGACTGCATCACCATTCACTTCGCTTCGGTGGAAATGTGGAGCGCCGAGGTAATAATTGACATAATTGACATTAATTGTAATGCGCTTGCTAACATTGATTGATTAGGCGCAATATAAATAGCTAATTACATTACATTAAATTACAATAAGATCCGCAAATCGCCCACTCAGAGAATCGATCCCCGGTCGCTAGGTTAGTCAACACTGCGCTCTACGCAACTGTCCCACATGCGCATTTTAGGGGGAAATGATACGCACGGGCATAGAGCGATGTGCTTTGGCTAGCTGAACAAGAGAGAAACTGGCTTTGGGGAAGTTTTAAAACATCCTTCAAATGAGTCAGGGGCGGAGCTAGGGTGTCCGGCGCCCGGGGACAAAACATAGGGGCCTACTGACGGCGTCCCCTCAACTTGACGAAAATCCTAAGAAGCATAAAAAACGGCGCCGGTCTGCCCATTTTGGCGTCCCTTCATTTTTCAGTCAACTTCGCGAATACCCTGACAAGCAATAAAAGTCCTCACCCCTGACAAGCAATAAAAGGTCATCGCCCGTAACGGAACACCCTACCTTAAACCAATTTTCGGCGCCCCCACCCACCTCGGCGCCCGGGGACATCTGTACCCTCCTGCGCCCCTAAATCGGCCTCTGAATTGAGTAAAATTTCTGAATGAATGCAATAGTCACACAAAAATGGTGTCAGTATAGGAATAATATTGAATGGCGTAAAGAGTACACGGGGATACATAGAGATACTCAGGGATACTTAGAGATATTTAGAGATACTCGTGGATACTTAGAGATAAAAACAGGAAAGCGAAAAAGTATTCCAAAGAGAATACGCACGAACACACGCACACGCACACACACACACAAGCAGATATGCAAAGAGAATATTAGAAATAGAAGCCTATACACACTGTGCGAAAGACAGAAATTAATTTCATACACAAGCCAGAAATAAGCCAAACCAGAAACCCGAAAGCAAAAAGTATACTACGAACTTTGAAGCACATCGATTACAAATTATTTATACTCCTCGATCTTATGTGAAGATCAAACAATCATCGACACTGAAGATATCGATGTACCAAAGATACTGATATACAATTTGTATAGACGGGTGTAAGGCGACCCCGATGGCATGAGCGGAGGTACTAGGGGAAGCTAAGCCCCCCATGAATATCCCAAAAATTTATTTCTGCTTGTTTCAACGGGCGCAATGACCCTATTAGCCCTCCATGAACTTCGGGGGCGAAACTGATATAGGCGCATATAATTATATTTATATATAAGAAACATATATTGTAAGTACGCGTATACTATTAAATTAAGTAAACGATGACCTTTTTTACATGCCAGAGTTTTTCTCAAGTGGGGGGGTGTCCAGAGCTAATTAGTATGCATTTTGTATGCATACCATTGTCACATTACCAAATTTGGGGGAGGGTGTCGACCTCTAATTGGAGGGGGTGTTGGGGAGGTGTTAGGGGGGTGTAAAATATCCATGGTTGGTTGTAGTATCTTGGCCGGCGATCTCTCAGTATAAATTCGATCCAATTTTTCTCATTTTTAATTACTCTAAATAGCTGATTTGACGGCCTAGTTAAGGCTTTCCAGAAGATTTCGAACACGAGACATGAAAGATATGAAACGCTGTTAGTTCGGCATAGAACGTAAAAGCGCTGAAAGAAAACGCACACCAGAAACAAAGGCAGGTGTCAGCGAAGACGTTCTAGGGGTGGAATTGTGGGGTTTAAACCCCTTCCGCTTACCAAATTAACCCGACTAAAGCCTCCGACACCCAAAGTTGTAATGATCTTGAAGTCGATCAAAGATGTTCCGTCGAGCGACGGTTCTTGCCACCTGAATGAATGAACGAATGAATGAATGAATGAATGAACGAAAGAGGAAACTAAAGAGCCAGGAAAAGAGTAAAGGGATGATTGAATGGACAGAGGATAGCAAATAATAAGAAACGAAATAATGAATGAATTCAAAAATACTGAATGAATGCTTGAAGAAATGAATTAACCGAATAACGAATGAGAGAAAGAATAAACTGATCGAAGGACGATAGAACAGATAAATCGACAACTGAGCGAACAACACAAAATGACGACACTATAAATAAAAGAATCAATAAAAGAATCAGATATATCAATATAATACATGTACGTCTACGTAGAACGCTTCGTCACCCTTGTCACTAGCATTGACCGCACTAAGATTACAATGCCTTTGAGTTAACCCTAGCAATTATTAAAACTCAACAGCTAAAAATCAGTGCAAAGTGCCACAGATAATTTCACACAAGGGCAAAATAATGCAATTAGCAGTGAGTGAAAGAAATTCACGTGATATTTATCATGCTCAGTATTTAAAACGTATTTTTAGAATCTGGTTTTTGCAAAATTGATTCTAAAATTACACGAACTATATGGAATTCGTTGCTTAATGATGGAACTTCGAAAAATCTGCACATTTAGAATGTTACTGTAACATTTAGCAAGAGTTAGGAGTAGCTAGGCAACGACGAGTCACGTGACATTAATTTTCTATCATCTCAAGGTCAGTTGGAGGTCGTAAATAGTGAAACTCACTCATCGGAGTTTCCTTCTAATTCCTGCATCGATTTCCTCTCGTTGTATGGAGGTCGACACAGTACAGTCGATAGAGCTCTATAAAAACACACACCAAGATTATAATAATAATAATAATAATAATAATTATTATTATTATTATTATTATTATTATTATTATTATCTTATGGTCTATGATATCAAAGTCTTTCGATAGGTCAAAAAGATACCTAATGTAAATGTATGTTTCAAAATTATTATAATTATAATTATTATATTATTATTTTTATGGCCTATGATTTCAAAGGCTTTTGATAGGTCAAAGAGATACCTAATGTAAATATATAATTTTCAAAATTATTATTATTATTGTTTAAATATATAATTTTCAAAATTATTATTATTATTGTTATTATTACTATCAAGACGATTTTTATAGCGCCGTGGGCATGACGAAGGCCAAAGTCTAGGGCACTTTAACAAATGTCACTTGAATGAAGGCCTATAGGTCTAGCGTATAGGTCTACTAGGCCTATAGGTCTACCGCATAGGTCTACTGTAGGCCTATAGGTCTACCGCATAGGTCTACTGTAGGCCTATAGGTCTACCGCATAGGTCTACTGTAGGCCTATAGGTCTAGCGTATAAAAACACCAAGAAAATTTGCCACCGCGAAGACTTTCGAACTTATAATTCGAAAACACCGATCATCCATCCTAGTTTTTTGGGGGTGAATGGACTCACCGTCTGTCGATGGCAAGACACTGGACGCCCTGACTGTCGTTCGCTGTAACCGTTGTGGTCCTGGTTTCTTCCCTAACAGAAGCAAATTTCATGTTTTGCTACAGACCGGTTCCATTCAGGGATATTTTTACCCCGCCCCACCTGAGACCGGCACCCTCCCCCAACACACACACCCAATCTCAGCTATGGGATGACCTTTCTTTCTTTGTCAGACTTTTGGCATGGGCCCCTAGAATTTACATTTACGGACAACCCTCCTCCCCAAATTGATAATCCTAGAAATAACCCTGGTTCCATTGATATTGAAGTGACTTGGGTCAAGACCCATTCACTAATAGCGCATATTAATAGCGCATATTAATAGCGCATATTAATAGCGCATATTAATAGCGCATATTAACGGGGACAACAGAGGCTTAAGTGACATTTTAATATTCAAACGGAATCGTCGTTTACTACACAGACTAGTGTTAATTAATTTTACATTTGACGGCATAATACAATTACTGTGTTATTATATTGGAAGGCCGACCTACTACAGAGAAGTAATTCACATCATCTGCCTTCCCTTAGTCTCTCTCTCTCTCTCTCTCTCTCTCTCTCTCTCTCTCTCTCTCTCTCTCTCTCTCTCTCTTAGTATGTTAATATAGCTTTCCAACTGCATGATTTGAAAATTTGAAAAAGAAAGAGATGAATTCAGTCTAATTATTATACTATTATATAAAAATTGCGTCAATAGTGCGTTGCGATGAATATTGTCTTAGAAAATGTCTGTTGCTTAAATAAGTAAGAACTAAAGTAAAGATTCGCTGCATCATTGAATATGAAACTTACCCGTCCAGTGCATTTTCCCCGAAGAAGTCACCGCGGGAAAGAGTTCGAACAAGACTTTCCTCAACGGAACCTCGTTTGGTTTCTTTAACCTACAGCGGCAGAAAGTCTCATCAATTAACAGTGGTTCTCACACAGGGCAAGCCCTCCTGAATCACTTTAAACCTTATTATTATTATTATTATTATTATTATTATTATTATTATTATTATTATTATTATTATTATTATTATTATTATTATTATTATTATTATTATTATTATTATTATTATTATTATTATTATTTATACTATTAGGCCTAGTCACTCCACAAGCAGATTGGTTTGAATCAGCGATGATGTTTCATTTAAGTGGAATATCATTTGGTCTGTCTGTCTGTCTGTCTGTCTGTCTGTCTGTCTGTCTGTCTCGTAAACGGTTTAACAGCGATGTAACAGGATTTGAGCGTTGCTTAAATACTCTAAGATGATAAATTAACTACCTTTCCTTTTGATATGATGTAAAAAGTTTCGTTTTTGTCCCCCTGGCGAACAAGATGCTCGTTGATTTTATAGAATCTCTGCGCAAAAATAACGAAAAATAAACATACTTTACGTACGATTCGCGTATTTCGTTTTTGGCGATAAAAAACGCATAGTACCATAGGCGGCGCACTCCTATCGGCCCCGTCGGCCCAGGCCGGGGTATTTTTCGAATATTGGTAAAATTAGGTAGGCTAAGGGGTACTTTTTAGAAGTAAGAACAGAAGAATTGCGATTCTTTAAATTGTTTGGTTAAATTCTCACCGAATTTCGAAAAAGCCGCTGTCGCTGGAGGGCGAATGCTCTGCCGAATAGGGCTTTATAGTTGCAAGATCAGATAAGATCAGATAGGCGTGTCCTATTCTCATTTAACCAGAAGGCGTCAAACACGGCAGTCATAATCTTATTAGATTACACAGCTGCTGTCGCGGGAGGAGGAATGCACTGCCCAATAAGGCTTCATAGTGGATCCAACCCATGTCCATGTCTGGATCCAGATCAGATAGAGATCAGGCAGGGGGTCATATACACCTTTAACTGGAGGTGTCAAACGCAGCAGTAACGTACGTCTCTAAGCTAACATTAGATTAAAAGACGGCGGAAGGCCCTTTGACGAACCAAGTGGGGAGACGGTGGGCGAAAAGGCGAATAAGGCAGCAGAGGGCACCGAGGAAGCAGTAGAGGGCGTTAGAGTGTAAAACCGAGAGATGGCAGTCGGATTTGGGTCCCGATCGAAAGTGATCAGTTAGAGCTTCACCGTGTTTGCATAAATTGCGGAAAGCAATCTAACGACTTCAGGGATTGATTCAATCGTTCAACAGACAACAGCGCTTCGCCATCGACACAGTGGACAAGTTTGTTGTTAAACGTCGTAAACTGAATGTCGAAGACCCTGAACAAACTGTAAGACAGATACAACATCTGCGCAAATTATTCCATAGTGATGAGTGTAGGACTAGGACTAACAACAACAGGCAAGGAAACGGTGAAAAATTATAATCGTATAAATCTCAACAACTTCAGACATGGTCACCCCCAAGATTTATGGGACTCTCCCGAGTTATTTTTCGCCATAGTTTTCATCCTTCCCAATCCTATTGTATGGAGCCTTATTCTTGATTTTATATCTTCTTGCTGACTGCCTGTGCTTTCAATCACACCTTCAACACATCTGAATGGCCTGACTATTTCCATGTTTTTGTCCATTCATTGTAATATTCACGATTTTTGTATTCCCTTTCGTTGTGTCCATCACCCTTGTTTTTGTTGCACTTATTTGTAGCCTAATCCATAGTTTTGCCTGTATTACTCACAGGTTACGTCGTTATCGCCTAATAACATAAATGGTTCAATTGCAAATCAACCTACTGATATATCTGTATATCCGACAAAGTTAGATGCAAAGAAACTTTAATATAAAACCTTCTTAAAACGTTTTTTTTTGTTATAAATCACAATTGAAAATGCATTTTGGCTATCTACTGTAAGTTAGTTAGGCACCTCGACCCTCAACGACCGCTGCCGTTATATAGTAAACGGGCCGGGGTACTTTTTATTGTCTTCCGCCGCCTCTGCATAGTACGCGTTTTTTTGTTGAGGGACGTAACGTATTGTGTCGAATATTGGTAAAATTAAATAGGCTAAGCGATCTCATTTGTACGTATGCAGACCTAACGCATGGGTCCATTTTTTAAAACCCAACCCATCAGACCCAACCCAACCCACGAAAGAAATAGGGTTATTTTACCCTACCTATCGGTTATTTTTGCCCAACCTACCGTGATGCCTTACAATTTCTTAGAACACGACTTATTTTCTGACTCAACCCAACCCAACCCACCATAAAAATTGAAATTTCTGACCCACCCCAAACCAACCCAACCCACCCATGGGTGGATCCAACCCATGTCCATGTCTGGATCCATGGTGCAACTTTTTAGGGGGGGGGGTGATGACATCATGGCTTTGCCGCACCGGGCGATGTCAACTCTAGTGACGCCTCTGGCTTAAACTATGCCAGATGGGCAGGGCCGGATTAAGGTCCGAGTGGGCCGGGGGGCTGAGAAAAAAGGCCATCTGGTAAAGGCCTATTGATAATCTCTGACGAGCATAAAAAGGTCATCGCCCTTTCAAATCGTGCTGACGAGCAAAAAAAGGTTCTCTCGAAAATCGGTGGGCCTATTTTCATGGTGGGCCAGGGGCTGCAGCCCCCTCAGCCCCCCGCCTTAATATGGCCCTGCCGATGGGTCCCTGCGGTCTACGATGCGACACCGGTGGCTATAGCATGTACACGTCCCAGTTACCTCTTCGAACATTTCGACGATCTTTTCAACGACATCGTCCGATTCACTTTGAAACATCGGAATTCTGAAAAATAATAACAACGGGCAAGGAAACGGTTTGAAATTTAGTTGTCAAAATCTCTCTTTAAAACTTTATCAATGGACTCAGACTCGATGCAACGAGCAGCTACGAGAAAGTATGTGTGCTTATGACTTCATTTGTCAGACTAAATCCCGGGGCGTACCTGGCAGGGGCGTAGCCAGGAATTTGATTGCGGGGTGGTATAATGCGATGTGGAGAAGTATAATTCTTAAAAAGCTTTGAAAGTCTTAAAACACATTAATAACTTTAAGGTTGTCTGATTTTTTTTGAAGGGGAATAAGTACCGATATACAACCCGTCGCTACGCCCCTGGTACGTAGGGTATTTAGCACTCATGGCAGAGTGGTCAGAAAATTTAATTAGCAGGCTAGCAAAACTTTAACATATCATAACACTTTATTGACACGCGATTAAAAAACTTAGATGTACTTTTCTTGCGTTTACCGATGCGAACTTATCTGTGATGTGCTCAAAGTCAGTTTTCTCTCAGTTTCGTCTCTTTCTACGCCGAGTACTTACTTAGCATAGCTTACTTAGCATGATTTAAAGTGGCTTAGAAGGCATTACTGCCTGTGTGAAAGCCACTAGGGGCACTAACGGGGCTTGAACCCGCTCCGTCAGCCTGACGCTTCAGCACGTAACCCACTCTGCCATCTTCCGCCCCCTAAGTAGAGAGCAAGATCACAGTTTTGATACCCCCTTCAAGTGGCGCCCAGGGCACCTGCCCTTTTCCTGGCATACCCTAGGTATGACGCAAATGACTACATCGTGAAGAAACATCACTAGGAAATACGGGCAATGAGATTCTTCACCTACCTTCTGAGTAACTCTGTGTTCTCCTTTTGCCGCAGAAGTTCAGCTCTGATGAGAATGCCCTGGAATACGCTTCGTTCGATCGCCCAGAACTTGCAGGTCGTCATTGCTGTGTGAACGTTACAGCCATTTACCATATATATATATATATATATATATATATATATATATATATATATATATATATATATATATATATATATATATAGTGTTGTGCTAGTTACTTGCAAAATGTAACTAGTTATAGTTACTAGTTACAAGGGATAAAAAGTAACTAGTTACTGAGATTAGTTACTAGTTTCCAAAAGTAACTAGTTACGTTACTAGTTACTCGAAAAAAGTAACTAGTTACTTACTAGTTACTTACTAATTACATGGCTTGTTATCGATGCTGCACAGCCTGCACTTAGGTATCAAAACGTACAATAATAAACGAACAATCGAAGATAATTCCAAATTCTGTGTAACTAAAGTCACAGTTCCCTAATCGGCAACATTAAACAAGCAGTGTAGTCTACTGACACAAAACATGCGTCAATGTTTAACTGATGTTCAAATTGGATTTTTATTAGCTCTCAACAGTAAAAGCATTTCGAAGTGCTCGTCAGTCAGACCGTGGTGTAAGAATCTGCCCGCCCACACTGAAAAGTCTCTCTACTGTTTACTGCTTTTCGTCAGTTAATGATTGAAGTTTACTCCTTTTATTATCGCTCAAATACAACATGGAGTTTATATCATAAGAGTAAAGTACTAGAGGCTAGTGCATGATGGTGGCAGTGCGATCTATGGTTGTCAGTCATGTGAAACAGGAAGAACGCCTGGTGTTCCGGTATTGTAAGTTGTTGTTAATGCAGTATTAACTCAGTGACAGTGAGTCGTATAATGCAAACGCTTGAAATGCAATAACACTTATAAAAGTAACTAGTTACGGTAACTAGTAGCTAGCGTTACTAGTTACTCAAAATAGTAACTTGTTACTGACAATAGTTACTCTTGGCTTAAAGTAACTAGTTACTCCACTAGTTACTTAAAATAGTAACTACTTACAGTAACTAGCGTTACTGTAACTAGTTACTACCCAGCACTGCATAATGTATATACACACTCTCCGTAACGGTAGTAACAATGATATTGAAATCATAATAGTATAATTTTCTGTCCTCCAATGCAATTTCAAGCGATGCAATACAGTCGAGTAGGCATCGTTAAGGGAAATTTTAAATCGAAATTCCCGCAGAAAGGATTATAATAACTTACTTACTTACTAGACACAATAATGTCTACATTTAAAAGATTGCAGTCAAACTTAGAAATTGATTCGAATCGGTAGATTTTTTATCCTTGTTACCATGGGCGTCCGCATAAATTTTTCCAGGGGTTTCAAAACAGGGTCTTGTGACGAAAGAAATGAAAAAATTTTCCAGGGGGGTGCAAGACTCGGTTTTGTGACGAAAGAAACAAGTAATTTTACTTTTTTCATAACTCCACAATTTTTCCAGGGCGGACAATATTGCACCCCCTTCCGGACGCCCATGTTTGATGCATTACTTAGAACTCATGAAAATAGAAAGGCAAGCTAGTTTTCTTGGAGAAAGTACAGTCCAGTGGACCAGTAGTACTTTGTCCAAAATTTTCAAAATTCGAACATCCGACACAATAATAGTTAAAATAGCAAGATATATGAAATCAGACTCGATTAGATAATTCTAAATGACACACAACTGCCGACCAGTCTAACTGCTGTGTTCCCGCATTTCCCGTGGCGGCACCACGGGTCTGGAATGGCCTACCACTGGCTATTCAACTCTCACCATCACTAGATACGTTTAGGAAGCGCTTTCTCATATGCTGCACCAGAACTTTGGAACTCAATTCCAGCCTCCCTCCGCAGCCTACGACATGGTCAAACAATAAGCTCCGAATCCTCATTTCCTTTAATTCCTTCACTGTCTCCTCAAGCCTTTAGGTCTAAACTTAAAACCTTCCTATTCGAAAAGTCATTTCCTCCATAGCAATAACAACCTGACCAGCCTCCTCATAGATACACTGACCTTTGCCCGGCCGACAAACCACCCTGGCTATAGCTATTTCAAGAAAGATTAAGCGCATAAGAATAAGCAGCTACTGTTGTACTACTTTCCAAGGCGCCGTATAAGTTTACGAGATTTTGCTTACTTACTTACTTAAAGACCTGGCTATTTCGAACTAGTTATGATTCTGTTTTGACACTGTAATATGTTCATGTAGTCTTTATGGATTAGTCACTACAGCAATCTCAAACTTTAATAATAATAATAATAATAATAATAATAATAATAATAATAATTGCATGGTTGACCAACAAGAAGCTATACCTCGTACAGTTGCTGTTCTTGCACAGTTATAGAGCACCGCAAGTTCACCAAAGACCGTTCCGGGCCCCATAGTACACAGTACGTGGCCCTCCTTCGTTACTTCCACTTTGCCCTCTTAACAAGAGAATAACAAAAGTCATAACGTTATAACAACATCGCAGATTCAGTGGCGGCTCGACATGAGGGGCGCTGGAGAGCTCGTGCCCCCTATTGAATGCCTGGACCCCAGTGGTCCCCTGTTGGGACCATATACTTACTGCTACATACCTATCAACAGATGGTTGGCCCCCGTGCTTAGAAGTTGCCACCGCAACGCCCCCCCCCACTTGCCAAATCCTGGAGCCGCCGCCACTGCACAGGTTCACGAATCATTTTCAACTACAGTTACTACCATTCGATGAAAAAGTCAACGAGAGACGAAGCAACGGGACAACGCTTTCGACAACAACAACAACAACAACAACAACAACACAAACTGTGACAAACATAAGTAAGATGCGCTAACTTTCTTGGCACTGACATCACTAGTAAGTAAGTAAGTAAGTAAAATCTCGTGAATATCTCTAGCGATTTCGAAACTATAGGTACCGTAATATCTGCTTGTTCCTATAGGCGTTAAATTAATCTACGATTGGAAGAGCTATATCCGAAGTGCAGTGGGCAAGGTAAACCTCGCAGATCAGTCGCGCTTAGTAGGGTGTAAAAAGCTTACAGTCTTGAAGAGCATTTGTTTGGGTCCTAGGTGCCTTCATGCCAAGTTCCAATGTTCCCTCTAATTTTTTTGAGTGTGCGCGGAAACGTATAGTGCCTGATAGGCACCTTATTATGGTCGAGCACCTGAATTTTTTTACATATGTCACACAAGACAACAACGAAATCGATGTTATTTTAAACTCAAAATGACAGCCCGGCGGTTGGAAACTGCTGGACGGTGTTTTCTTGTCTTGTCTTGTCAGGTCTTGTCTTGTCAGTCTCGAGAGAACATTGAATCAATGTTTATTCTAGGCCTTCTTAGGGGGAATTCCGCCCCGACCCCAAAGTTTACAAATCCCCCAAATTTCTATATGTTGCATTGGGGATGGAAAATCCCCCCCCACAAAAAGCGCGACGATAGGAGAGTTTTATTTTCGGAGAGGGGAAATATAAGGAAATATAAGGGTGAACTTTTAGGGGAGAGTATTGAAGAAGGAAAAGAGAAGGATATGAACATAAGGAAGGACGTTGATGACCTTTTTTGCTTGTCAAGCGTTTGGAGGAGACAAACCTTCTCCCCCCAAACATTTCAAACTCCCCTCCCCCCACAATGTCAAGGTGGCTAGAATAAACACTGACATTGGATAACTAACATAATTGACTCTTGTCATGAATTACGCACAAGAGTGTAATTTTATTTACAGTAGCTAAATGACAATCCTGTAATCATGTAACGAAAGAGAGTCTGTATTGTACAGTATACTTAATATAATGCAGTTCTCGAGAGTAACAATGATCAAGATCATTTGAAATAGCTTCAGCTGAAAATTTTCATGCGCAAACAATGTCAAGACTAATCGTCGCCATGCCAACGTCTATTTTTGGAAGCCTACTGACATCTACAATTTACAGGTGTCTCTGGAAAAAACCCCAGCAGAAAAACTATTATTTCTTAAAAATTGCTTAATATATTTCTATCAAATTTTCCACACGTGTACAGCACATATTTCCCCACCTTTCTATTTATTTTCATTTTATTTACATGTAAGGTGGCCCTATTGTAAGATATCAAAGTCAAACTTTGATTTTTACTTCTCAGTCGCAGCATGACAGGCCTAAACATCTAGCTTCACATAAATCTGGTTTCGCGTCAGAGGGGTTCGTATCACCTTGTGGCTACGCTTCAGTTGGCCCTCGTCCTATCCAATAGGGAACAACGGAAAGAAAGAAAGAAGAAGTAAAAGAGGAGGAGGAAGAAGAAGATGAGGAAGAAGAAGAGATATTTCTTGTAACCTTTTTAAATATGAAGAAGAAAAGCAAAAAATAAAGAAGAAGAGAAAGAAAAAAAGAAGAAGAAAGAAAAAGGAAGAAGAGAAGGAAGAAGAAAAAAGAAAAAAGGAAGAAGAAGAAGAAATAAAAGGAAGAAGAAGAAGAAGAGGAAGCAGAAGAAAAAGAAGAAGAGATAGGAGTAAGAGGAAGGAGGAGGAGGAGGAGGAGGAGGAAAAGAAAGAGGAGACCTGAATAAACACATGCAATTTCCATAGATATTTCGTGGGACCGTTTAAATATGTAAAAAATAAAAATTAGAAATTTCTCCTGTAATAATATTCTCTGAAAGCTGTCACACGAATTACCTTCGATTGCGTAGACGCGTGACCCGGGGTCGCCTTCTTTGATGATGACCGAGTCCTTCTTGTATTCGACCGCAAACATGCAGTCGACGATGTCGCGTATGTTGGCGACGGACAGATTCTTAAGGAACTCATTTCTGGCGATGCCTTGCCTTAGCAATTCTTGCGAACTAAGCAGACAATAATCGTAGCAGATGGTTAAAAATACAGTGGATCCCACTTAATCGCATACCGCTTAATTGCATAACCCGCATAACAACATAAAAATCCGAATCAGTGTTTTGTGCGTACAATTCATTATCAGACGTCGGGCTATTCGCGTAGCCCAGTTAATCGCATAAGCAAGGCTTGCACGGCACCTATGCAATTAAGCGGGTTTCACTGTACTCGTCTCAAACTTTTCAAAAATTTCTAGTAATCATCTATTGACTAATCCTGTTTATTAATCTGTGCTACAGGCTATTTCCTAGAAATTTGCGTTTGGGGGTCCCATAATTTCAGGGGTGTCAATTTCCAGTGTTTATCTAGACTCCTTGAATCCAGGGTGAATTAGAAATGGTGGGCTGGGGAGGTGACGGGGGTTCGATGCTTGGCCCCCGAAAAAAGGAAAATACAAGTCAAAAATATGACTTCAGTTTTCATCTCTTTCGTTTTCATACAGTCCATTCTAATTTGAGTGAAATTGAGTCAGTTATAGTAGACCAAGTTTCAATTTCCAGAGGCGAATTTCCCCCTTTACAATTTCAAATGAATAGTTTTAACATCAGTCTGTTTTGGTAATAACCAACACCACCCCTGGAAGGGGTGTAGAGATAGGGGGTGTCTGTCTCAAACCAGAGGTGTAACCCCCTACCCGTTCCCCACCCCCGCTAGGGATGTAGGAAAATCCCTGCTGTGATATCCATTATCATCATCTCCTTCTTCAAGATATCCATTGTCTACACACCCTAAACCAGGGGTGTTCAAACGGCGTCCCGCGGGCCAGATTCGGCCTGCCGAGGAGTGTAAAATGGCCCCTGAAGGAACTGAAATGATATATTTTTGTCTAATAGTAACGAAATATTGTTCGGTGTCTTGTCATCAACTTACCTGTTTTCTGATACTGTACTTATGAACTATATTTTTGACTAAAACTTAGCGTGATTTAAAGTGACTTAGAAGACAATGCATTACTGTCTGTGTGAAAGCCACTAGGGGGCGCTAACAGGGCTTGAACCCGCTCAGTCGGCCTACCGCTCCTGCGCGTAACCCACTCTGCCATCTTCTGCCCATTATCTATAATATTAAGATCCTTATCTGTATGTCTCTCTGTTACCTTCAAGCGTTCTGATTGGTTGACTGTTGGTAAACGGTTTAGACCGTTTAGTCCTTACGTCGCGATGCGTGGTGGGCGAGCGTTGACTATTGGTAGGCGGTTTAGTCCTTACGTCGCGATGCGTTGGTGGACGATGTTCAAAGACGACGTTGCTATTGGTAACAATTGTTCGTAGAACCGGTTTAGTCGAGTCATTGCAGCGTCAGAGGGCTGGGCGTGCGACGACGTTGCTATTGGTAACAATTGTTCGCAGCCTGAGGTAGTTGCCCAATTTTAACGTACATTTTAACGTACACAAAAAATACGTGTACAGCGTCACAAATGGCCACAGTTGCGTGATTTTAACGTACATAGGCCATCTTATTACGTGGCGCAGAGCTTGGCTAGGTGGCGATCATTGTTCAGCATGAATTCAATGATTGGGTATTAGGTATAGGTATTGGATTAGTATTATCCTGCACTGCGAGCGTAGCGATATCTTTCTAGTATATATATATATATATATATATATATATATATATATATATATATATATATATATATATATATATATATATATATATATATACCTGGAATTTCAACACTAGTCATAAATTGTAAAATTGTGGTCCTTCTAATAATTATATCCTGAATGTAGCCATTAAAATTGTTCTTTCAAATTCCAAAGTGAGGCGGCGCCACCTAGGGAAAACCACGTCAGGTCATCGAAAATATATCTTAAAACTTAACTTAGTCACGGCGTCCTGTGCGAGATCTCGACGGTAATTCGATCTCTACAAGAATGCAGTAAACGTGTGTTTCATGTACGCCGCCGCGACCTTTCATGTGTGCCGCCATTGTAGGCCAATATTCAGATATTTTTAGTGAGTCTCAAGACAAAAAAAGAATGACCGAAAAACACCGGTATTTATACGTCCGCCGCTAGTGATAAACGATATTTCTTGCGTACAACACCCGACTCGGTGTTCTAAGTATTACTTGGCATGGCCTATTAATTATCTGCTCTGCTATTTAAGTCAACAACCATATGCCTAACTTCCAACTTATCGAAGATTCAGGAATTTTAAGTATAGGCCTATAGCTCGCCCTGGCCGTCTATACAACCACAGTAAAGCGAGCGAATTTGAATTGTCAATAATTTCATATTTACACCGTCAGTTTTAGCATACTAAAAAAAGTTGGAGATTTTAAAAGGCATATGAAGTCTTTGGCCGGTATGGTATATAGTTCATACCCACTTGCAGACCTACAGGTTTGCTCAGGGAACTTAGGGCGTAATATATTTAATTTTACCATTGACTCTAAGAAGCCGTTGATGTTACGTTAACTCCAACGACGAACAGCGATCGCTCTTAACAGGGAACAAGAGAACCATACATGTACAATTGTACATATCGTTCTCCTATACTGTACTACCATTACACGTACATTGTAAACATTATTACGCAGTCTCTGTGAGTTGTAACGAGTATCACGTCACAACGAGAATTTCTACAGCAAGAACTCAGTGGCGGCTCTAGGATTTGGCAAGTGGGGGGCCGTTGGGGTGGCAACTTCTAATCATGAGGGGACTAACCATTTGTTGTTTAATGTATGTAGCATTAACTATAGGTCCCAACTGAGGGGCCACTGGGAGGCCAGGCACTCAATAGGGGCACGGGCCCCCCTGGCCTCCCCGGTGGAGCCGCCACTGCAAGAACTCAAAAATACCCAGTAGGCTAACATTATTCTGCAAAACTGAGTCAGTCAGACAAATTCTTCTTGACATTTGTTACGAAATTTTCGTCTAAAACTGAACTGAACTGAACATCATGTCTCCTGACAATTTTTTATCATAAGTCCCTCGGGAAAAAAAGGACCAAGAGCAAACAAATAGAAAACCACAAAAATGCCCTCAGAAAGTTCTAGTAAGTAAGTAAGTAAGTAAGTAAGTAAGTAAGTAAACAGGACAAGCTAACGTCCATGTCTCGATTCTGTTCCAATCGTCGTACCCACTTTCTACCCCAAGAAAGAAACCTCCCTTTGGATTGCCTTGAACTCATCCATCCAGGCCTCACTTCTTACTCTCTCGCTCTGTCCAACGCAAAAAGCTAAAGTCCAACTATTTTAACTTAGCATGCGACTCCAATGCTAGGAGCGCATCTGAGTAGAAATATACAGTAAGAGGCGCTATACAAATGCTACATTACATTACATTACATTACCGCGACAAATTTATCAACGGCTTTGCGCATATCCCACGACTGATCCCAGCCAGAATAAGGGGGTCGTGCCACCCCCGCCACCACCACCACCACCACCGTGGTTACGCCGATGCAGTAATATAAAAAATATAGAGAACTCTTCTGGGTTGCCCTAACTCAAAATCCTCCCCACCCAAAAAAACAAATCTAGCATTGACACAAACTGACACAAATTTTTGCATAGAACTGTATCTGATCCCCTCCAGCCAAGTCAATCCTTCCCCCAAGGCCTGAAGTCTGGATAAAACAGCGATCACTGTACAGGGTGGCGCAAAAAACCGGGCTATATTAAATGCAAACAAATATGTGACTAGTCCGGATTTTTGTGCCGCCCTGTGGATGTGTTATTAGTACTTATTACCTCTGCGACTTAGCAATGACCTTGAACGCGTCCCCGTCGAAGTCCTGGATGGCCGGCGGCGTCTGAGGCTCGGCGGCGATGCCCTGACGGCGGTACCCGAAGCCCGGCGGCGGCGGCGGCGAAGGAGCACTTGGTCGTGGGAACGAAGACGACAACGCTCTGGTATTTGTCCAGCTTGCTGTTCAGCTCCTGTATGAGCTCGTCTCGTTCCTGGAGCAGCCGTTCCAGCTCCCTTATCCTCTCCCCCTGCTGTCTGATTCCCTGCTGCAGCTCCTCCTGGCTTCCCATCTTCCCCTCCCCTATTTTCGGCTGGCGCCCCGCGCAGCGTTGACTTAGACGAGGAGGAGGAGGAAGAGGAGGAGGAGGAGGAGGAGGAGGAGGAGGGGGCTGGTCAGGCAACCACCTGTCAAAGGAGGCAGGCAAGAAATACTTCGTAATATCCAATATGACGGTCAGTCAAATTCCTTTGGAGGGAGAGAGACAACTCCTCCTTGAAACCAAGTCACACCAGATCCATGAGGAGGCAAACAGCCTTACAGTAAAGGTTCATAACTACCCTACAATAAAATCATCATCATCATAATCATCATCATCATCATCATCTCATCAGCATCATGAAATACCACAAAACAAATGAAGCAAACGTTTGACCAGCACTACAGGCAATCATGATTTACGTCATGACGGCAGCGTATGCAGCTATGGGTTGGATTAACCCACGGATTGGGTTGGGTCAGACTTTGCCATAGAATTATGGTGGGTTGAGTTGGGTTTTGGCGGCATTTGCTAAATAACGTTACGAACTACTGATCATATCGGGAATGAAGGGAAAGAGGGAGAATGGGAGAGGGAGGCAGAGAGAGAGAGAGGGTGGGGGAAAGGGTCACAGCCGCTAGTCGTTAAGGTGAAGTAATATCGAACCTCCGAAGAGTCGAGCCGTCACGGGCTGTTCTTGATTCGGGCAACTATACTACGTCCAGTCTCCAATTTGTAGCTTTAAACTTATTTGCCCCCCCCCTTTCCTTAATTTAAATGGCCGTGGTGGTAGTCGTGACTGTAAAAACAGCTTGACCCCCCAAACACGATGGCCCCGTGTGCATTTTTTCCTAGTAACGAATTAGCAATCATTCGATAGAACTTCTCCCACATGTGAACCAGGAGTGAGTCAAACTTGATTCAATGGACTGAAACGAACACAAGAATGACAATTCGCTGGATGTTTGCGAAATTGCGAGTAACGCTGACTCTTTCACGACACCTGTCCTAGTCAGTCAACGTGACAATCGTGATCATATAGAGAAAAATACACCGCGTCTAAGTAGGTCAAACTGTCTACATGTAATTGTTTTGGACCAAAAGTATCTTTCCATGATATCTGTTGTTGGGCCTTATAGCAGGAATTCTGCAGACATAACAATTTACAATAGAGTCTATATTTCACGAATAGGACTAGCCTTTGATCAGGGGCTGTCCATTAATTACGTCAACAATTTAGGGGGGGGTTTGAAAAAGTTTGACAGTTGTTGATAGGGGGAGGGGGGTCAAGAGAAGTTGACGTCAACAATTTCACTATTCACAAATAATAAAAAAAATAGGAAATTTCATGGAATACTACTTATTACAATAGAAAAAGCATGGAAAAAGTTCATCACCACCACATTTTGACATTCGATGAGCAAAACAGGAAAAATGGTCATCACCGCAAAAAATAATAACCTTGTTATTGGGACCAGCCATTGATCTTTTTGGGGTCAAAAGTTTTTGACGTAATTAGAGGGGTAACTGAAAGTTGACAGTTGTTGACAAGGGGGAGGGGTCAAAAATTGGCCAAAAATTGTTGACATAATTAATGGACAGCCCTCACGAGTTTTTGCGTTGAAATAGATTTCTGTGTTACGCGAAAATTCACTTTTAAATCAGTTTTATACATATAATTTCATATCGGTTTAAACTGTGGAATGCTGGCAAAGTAGTGGACGTAAAAATCAGGGGAATAGCCAGGAATTTGATTGGGGGAGGGGGTATAATGTGATTGGGGATAAATCTGTAAAAGCTTTGAAAATCTTAAAAACAAATTATAAACTTTAAGTAGCCTGATTTTTGGAGAGGGGGTATATATACCGATATACCCCCGTCGCTACGCCCTGGTAAAGAGGTTAAGATTTGCCCATTGAGTGTTGAGCGTTGGACACGGCGCTGATCTCCGGTATGAGGCAAGCAACGACGCAGGTGGCTAAAGACATTGATATAGAGTAGTTTGACTTTTTTCCAGACCCGCGTTTTACCTTCGCAGCCACAGCTGCCACTCATTTATCACCGCCTTCTAGCGAATGGAAGCTGAGTCGACCTTAGTGCCTGGCTCCTGTGGGAGTTGAACCCGTTCCGACAGCGTGCCTGTCTAGCGTGCTACCAATCTGCCATCTTCCCCTTCCAAATGTTCAGCATCAATCAATCAATCAATCAATCAATCAATCAATCAACTTCTATAGCGCCACTATTATAATGCCCAGGGCATCAGTCGATGGCACACCGGTTATCTCCTAATTTAGCGCAATCTGAACAACACACGATGAACTGAAACTGAAACTCATGAACACGCTGAACTGTATCCCAATTAATAGTCACCTACTGTCTTTCACACAGAAGCATCAACTATTTCTCCGGATTCGCCAAAGCTCACCTTTAAAGACGTCTTGATGTTCGCGCGATTGCAAGATCAAAAGGTAGATTCCATGGCAACGCCGCCACAGAAAACTGCACATACCCAAAATCCGTGTCACCGTCCCACTGCGAGAGAAGAAAAACGTTGCACCGACCGACAAGATCCGCAAAATACTGGCAACAACCGGTCGAGTCTGATGGCTGGGAAACCGGCCAGACGGCGCACAATAACCGACCCCAAGCGACTGTTGGCGGCGCCGGTACAATAGACGACAGTGGCACAGGTAGGCCAGCAGTCGGTAGGCTTTGATTTATTTCTAAAGGTACGATCTCTGTTGTCTCCTGCGCCGGCCGATAGGTGTCAACTGATCATCACTATAGAATATTTATTGTTATTTTTTTCTTCTTCTTCTTCTTCTTCTTCTTCTTCTTCTTCTTCTTTCTTCTTCTTCTGTTCAGGTGTTTCCATACAGAGTTCAACAACCTCCAATAATTAATACACGTTCAAAGGCTTATTTTAGGTCAGTGTCAACAAAACGTAGCATTTTCAATTGTTCTTTCCACCAGTAAAACGAAGGTATTTTAATAGTCTGTTAGCCCTATTCGTTTTACTCCAATATGTATATAGCCTATGGGTGTATTTATAAGTCTTATATGTAGCCTATTTATGTTTGTGTGTGTAGAGAACAAGCCTATACATTATATGAATAGACTATTATACATCATGCGTTTCGTTGCCAAATATGCTCTATGTTTATTTTAATAAGGCCTATTCGCTCTCCTAGGAGCTTTTAGGCCTTTTAGGCATAATACTTAGCCAAAACCCTCAAAGACTACAGTCACGTGATCGCAGGCTGTCGTCTGGCCAATGCGATGCCGCACGCGTTGTTTTGAACCGACCCAATAATTATGAACTGACCCAATTATTACTAACGAGAGCACACAAATAATAATAATAATAATAATAATAATAATAATAATAATAATAATAATAATAATAATAATAATAATAATAATAATAATAGTCCTTCCATTAGCGAGTGTCGTACAGAGAATCAATTTAATGATATTTTTACTTATACTAATACTTTGTAACCAGTGTTTATTCTAGCCACCTTGACATTGGGGGGGGAGTTTGAAATGTTTGGAAGGGGACAAGATTTGGCTCTCCACGCTTTTGGGGGGGGAGAATTTCCATCCCCCAAGTCAACATATACAAATTTGGGGGGAGAGAATTTTAAAACTTGAGGGGATTCCCCCCAAAACAGGCCTAGAATAAACACTGCTTTGTAACCGGTCTACATTAGTATGCGCACCAGTAGTTTGCGCACCTGGGAGTTTGCGCACTAGGAATTTGCGCACCAGGGGTGTACCAGGGTTAGGATTAGAGTTAGGGTTAAAGTTAACCCTCAACCTAACTCTAACCTCACCCTAACCCTAAACCTAACCCTAAACCTAACCCTAACCCTTACCCTAACCATGGTGCGCAAATTCCTAGTGCGCAAACTCCCAGGTGCGCAAACTACTGGAGCGCATACTATGCTACACCTTGTAACCATTTCACACGCTACTTCTCGTCAGGAATCTCTTTTGTTGATGTGCCTCGTTCTCGTGCTGTCAGTGGCAGAGGCTAATTGTCTCCAAATGTTAATCAAAAGGCTCCGAAATTTATCGCCAACATCACTTCGTGAAACCAGCGCATCATTGCCTTTTGAATTTAGTCTTAAACTGAGGGGCGGCGCTGAGGGGGTGGGTCCGCGGGTCTGGACCCCACCCAGCCTCGGGCAAGGGCACCAGAGCAAATCGTGCAAATCCGCAGAGAATTTTCGTTTTTTTTGGGGGGTAGTTTTAGCCGGGTCCTGGTTGTGTAGAATGCATTGGACCCACCCAGCAAAAAAATCCGGCGCCGCGTCTGCTTAAACTGTTCCTGTTTGTCACATCCGCCTTCGATTGAAGCTTCCCCCCCGCCGATCAGACTGCATGACCTCTTTTTCGTCGTCATTCGCCACCATTCCCTAATTCTTATTGTATTTTCTGCGGCAACGGCTGATACTATAAGTATTATTATAATTATTGGCGCTATCAGTGATGGGTTATTGCATTTTATATCTAGAAAGATCTTCGCTCGCAGTGCAGGATAATACTAATCCAATACCTATACCTTTTATTATGAACAACATTTAATTAATTAGCCAAGCTCTTATAATTAATTGTTAAAATCACGCAACTGTGGCCATTTTTACAATTACGTTAAAAACGTTAAAATTGCTCAACTACCTCAGGCTGGAACAATCAGCAAAATGACTCGACTAAACCGTGTTAAACTACGATTTTACGAACAATTGTTACCAATAGCAACGTCGTCTTCGAACATTATCGCGCGACGTAAGGACTAAATCGTTTACCAATAGTCAACGCTCGCCCACCAACGCATCGCGACGTAAGGACTAAATTTAATTAGAATCAGACAGAGAGACATACAGATAAGGATTTTAATATGATAGATTAGAATTAGAATTAATTGAAGTTTTACAATTAGAATTGAAATTGGAATCAGCAAAATGACGCAGCCAATTAATTAGGATTATCATTAGATGCCTTCCAATTTAATTAGAATCAGCAATTAGTAGTGACGTGCTAAAAATTGTGATGCATTTTAATGAAATGCGCGTCGCCTGCAGTTCACGTACGTCGCATTCAGATACATTGTAGTCTCACTAGACAAAGTCAGGGCCATATTAAGGCGGGGGTTGAAGGGGTTGTAGCCCCCGATCCCATCATGAAAATAGGCCCACCGATTTTCGAGATAACCCTTGTTTGCTTGTCATCACGATTTGGAAGGAGGGAGATAACCTCTTTTTTGCTTGTCATCACGATTTGGAAGGGAGATAACCCCCTTTTTGGCTTGTCAGAGCTTTTCTGTAGGCCTATAGGCGACGGCCTTTTTTTCTGTGTGGTCTTCTGCTCCCATTGTTGTGTGAGTAGAAGCGTTGTTTGTCTACAGGACTGCATCTGGTTAGGCCCTGATACTCAAAAGACTGTCGTTGGGACGGACGACTACAAACGACTTGCCGTAGGCCTATATGCGCTCTGTGCGGCCTGTGAGTTAGTCTCCGTGTGTTTGTCCACTTTAGACGCTGGGCTGAGAGTCGCCCCTTTGTTGGCCTATACAGCTATTTTTGCGAGGTGCTGCATTTTCGTCAACTCTTGCCTCAATAAAACACCAGAATTTTTTAAAAAACGTACGGCGCTGTCTAAATTCAAACGACCTTCCCGTCACGTAACAGAGTGGTACCCATAAACACCGCATGAGAGTGAGTGAGTGAGTGAGTGAGAGAGAGAGAGAGAGAGAGAGAGAGAGAGAGAGAGAGAGAGAGAGAGAGAGAGAGAGAGAGAGGAACCAATGAAGAGGTTTTGCAACTGTCAGATACAGAAAGACGGTTCGTCAACATGTGTAAAGATGAAAGGAAGCTGCAATATTTCGGGAACGTACAGCAGAACAGCGACGCAAGATCAACGAACACTGGAAAAGACGATCCAACAAGGAATGATGCCGGGAACTAGAAGAAGAAGAGGGCGACCAGGGAGACGATGGGCGGATGACGTGGAAGAGTGGACAAGACTGCTAATGCCAGAAGCAGTCAAGAAGACACAGGATCGACATTGCTGGAGAAAGGAAATTCCTACTGTCATCTCAACTTCAGTCCATGAAGAAGGAACAAGGAGAAGATGATGAGTGGGCGTCGAACTTCTCCAAGAAAAAGAAGATGATCAAGTGGGTGGGCGAGTTACCCCCCTCCTCCATCCCGTTCCCCACTTCACCCCCACCCCACCCCGCCACCTCAACAATATGAACATTGGCTGGATGAGTGAACAGATTTCTGCATGTGAAAACCACAATTGGCATTTGGTCCGGTTGTTATTGCTCCCAGTTACGTCGAAACCGCCAGCTGCAAAGCGCGGTATAGTTTAGCGTTGAAGCATCGGTGCATGCTATCTGGCCGTCTTATCTCCTGCCCCCGTTCCCGTATCGTTGCCCGTCCCTGTGCCTTCGTTCAGTCGGATGCCTCCTCGGTGCCTACCACCACCACCACCACCACCACCACCACCACCACCACCACCATCACCTCCGTCTTCAGCGTCCATGTGGAAAAAGGCTGCGGGAGAAATGTATACGCCGGTCTATATTTAATACCTGCCCATCGACGTACAGTCGTACACCGTACCGCAACCGGTTCAGGACTTGTGCACGAGCGAGCTATAACGTAACCGAGAAAGCGATGGGGATTGGGGATTGGGGATTGGGGGTGGGGTGGGGGATCGACGGAGGGAACGGCGAGGGAGGCGGCGGGGATGATCACGTGCTAACAGGAACCGGTGCAGGCACCTTGCTCGCTCCGAGCGAACCGTCCGCGGTGCCAATGGGAATCGGACCGGAAAACGTTCGAGCGTCAAGGTTTCCAGCGCTGACGGGTAAACTACGATTTTTCTCAAGTA
This sequence comes from Metaphire vulgaris, assembly GCA_018105865.1. Lineage (NCBI taxonomy): Eukaryota > Metazoa > Annelida > Clitellata > Crassiclitellata > Megascolecidae > Metaphire > Metaphire vulgaris. Next base: position 13,787,740 of record CM030846.1, read on the forward strand.
TTTGATGTGTTTTTTCTGCATATAGACGATCTGAATTTCTTTCCCTGTTTTAATTAAGGAGTCCTGCTGCGTCTTGAATTATCGGTTTATATATATATATATATATATATATATATATATATATATATATATATATATATTATCGTGGCCGATCTCTCGAAGAACCTGACGAGAGTTAACACACATTAATTTTTGTCTCCGGACAATTTTTTTCATATATATGTATATATACACATTTTTACACACCACACGGTACTTCACACACACACAGGTCTTATGAGAAAAAAATTGTCCTGAGACAAAAATTAATGTGTGTATATCTCATCCTTTCTTGGTTTTTAATCTCCATATATATATATGATATAAATACAATAGATATATATATAAAGTGAAGAAACGACTCGACGATAATTAATTGATATCTCGTCTTTGTTAAGACATCCTTTTAATCTCCATACGCCGCCATGATGATAAACGCAACAACAGATGATAGATAATCATCATCATCATCAACGACATCAGTCATTCAATCGTCGACTAGAATTATCATCATCCACTGTTAGTACAGCGGCTGTTTGGTCATTGGTTTCATCATCATCATCATCATCATCATCATCATCATCATCATCATCATCATCTCACTCTGACTGATCTCTGGAATTGACTTTGCCCGGCTGACCACTAAGCTTCGACTATAGCTGTTTCAACGGTATAGATTATGCGCCTAGGACTAAGCAGCTACTGCGGTAACTACTTTCGAAAGCGCTATAAGATTTGACGAGAATTTACTTGCTTACTTGAAAGCAGAAGGCGTTGCACTGTAAACGCCAAATTCAAAATAATAATTAATGGCAACCCAAATTTTCGACGACAACGATAATGATGACGACGTTTTGACGTTAGCTACGCAGTAGGCCGCAGAAGAAATATCAATCTAATTTTTTGTATTTAGTTTAGTTAATTTTTTTATTTAGTTTTGTTTAGTTTTAATTTAATTTCGCACAGAGAAAAAGTTATTGCGTCATTTCTTAAACGCTAAGCGCACATTTTTGTATTTCTTCTGTTCTCGGACCCAGTGGGACAGCACCCACACAGAAATATATCATTGCGTCAGTTGCTTTGCTGGCCTTGCCGTCGTTATAAGGCCAGGTTTCGAAAGTGAGCAATCTCTTATGAGGCCTTTATCTCGCAAATCGTTAAAAGGATATCTCAGCATGTAGGCCTTATAGTGTATACGACCAACATGCGCACTCATATCTTCGTATGGCCCGGTGCAGGATTCATTCAGTCATATAAATCACCCTTGAACATGATTAACACGCAAATGGCAACTTTGATACTGTAAGATAGAAAGCATAGGTCCTGTCTACGACTATATAGCAAAGGGTCGATTACTTTGAAACAGTTAGAATAGAAGTGTTTTTAAAACCTATGTACGTTAAAAAGGACCGTCATTTAAATAATGAATTCCCGTTGATTGCATCTTAAGATCTTAAATTTTATCAAGTGATTGAACAACCTCCGTTTAATTAAATAGGCCTATTTTTCTCTGAATCTTACACAGCAGTGCTTAATCTAGACTCCTGGACTCCGGGGGGGACTGAAAAAGCCGGGGGGAGAAATTGACAAATCCGGGGGGAAGAATTCTGCTAGGGAGATGCTGTTAGTCCATGTAGTATGCCAAAATTTCCCTGGGGTGGGGAATTTGAAATTTCCGGGGGAAAAAGGGCAATTCCCCCCAGAAACGACCTAGATTAAACACTGTTACACAGTATGCAAGTGGGACTCAATGTTTCAAAATTTCCCCTCGTTCGCTATACTGTTACTGCAAGATCGCCAATTAACACCATCAAAAGAAACCAGAGGATAAGCATTGCTTAGAACAGTAATGGAGGGAAGTATAACAGGAAAAAGACAAAAGGAAGACCAAGGAAGATGCGATGCTATTAGACGAGATGATGAAAAAAGACGATGAACAGCTCGTTAAGAATCTAAAGACACATTTATTCAATGCGTCGTATACGACTGCTAACCTTATGTTGTGAAGCACTCTTGACAGGCTTAGGCCTTGTTATAGGGCTATACAAATTGTCAGTTACTACTACTACTACTACTACTACTACTACTACTACTACTACTACTACTACTACTACTACTACTACTACTACTACTACTACTACTACTACTACTACTACTACTACTACTACTACTACTACTACTACTACTACTACTACTACTATTACTACTACTACTAATAATAATAATAATAAAGACAAGGCAAGAAGAGGACTGGAAATACAGGAGCCCTGAACCCAGTCTCACAAAACCAGAAGGACAAGGCAAGAAGAGGACTGGAAATACTGGAGCCCTGAACCCGTCTCAGGACAGAGAACATAACGATGATGATGACTATGAACTCTGTTTCACGAACATTGGGATTCGTGGGGAATGTCCATAAAGTACATCACGCTATTTTTTTGGCAGTTTTTGACTCCCTATCTGGTGACAACCTGTCACAAATCTCGGACCCCCACCCCTAAGAGCGCCGTTCATAAATTACGTCACGCAGGTTTTCCATTTTAATATATACGAGTTTCTAGCTCAATTTTCAGCAGTGAGACATAAAGATTTTCAACTTCCAGCAAAGATAGCGAATATGGTTGAGACGTAAATGTTGTTTATCTCGAGCAAAAAGTGTTAATGAGCAAAAAATCCTCCCTCAAACGCTTTTTCTTTACCTCCCATCAGGTACATCTAAGGTTTTATTTTTACTGAAAGTGTGACGTCACGGTTGTCGTCCTTACCCCCTCCCTCTGTCACAGACTGTCACACTTTCGTCGACCACCTCGAGAGTGACGTACTTTATGGACGGCCCCTAGCGCGCGGCGCGCATTTCCTCGCCAGGAGACGTTTGTTTGGCAGCGCAAGAGTCGACCGAGCGCTGGGCAGCGTGAACGAATCGTCTAGCAGGGCAGCTGTGACCAGTTGAGGAGGTAGAGAGAGAGAGAGACAGAGAGACATGATGGAGAGAGCGGTTGAGAGAGTGTCTTAGAGAGAGTGGAAGAGATGAAAGATAAAAGAATTGGGATTTTCTGGTGTCTTATTCTTACGTGGACCAATGCAACGACAGAAATCAGGACTTATTGTTGACTTTGCAGATTTGAACAGCAACGACAGAAACGCGTTATTGTAAAATTGCTTGATGCTAAAGAGCATAGCTGAATCTGTGGGAAAAACACTGATGCAGAGAGAGAGAGAGAGAGAGAGAGAGAGAGAGAGAGACAGACAGAGAGACAGACAGACAGACAGACAGACAGACATACAGAGACAGAAACAGACAGATAAAAGAGGAGAGAGAGAATCAGACAGACAAAGAGAGAAAACGAAAAAGAAAAAGAGAAAAGAGACAGGAGGAGGCAGAGAGAGAGAGAGAGAGAGAGAGAGAGAGAGAGAGAGAGAGAAGGAAAGAGATACAAAGATAAAAGAAAGACAGACAGAGAGCAGAAATTAAGAAAGAAAAAGAAGCAAAGACTAGCATTTTGAGTTCTTGAGGCCTTGACGAATTTCTGACACTGTCTTAATTAACGACTCTGACTAGCGTGGCCAAGGGCAAGGGAGATGATGATGATGATGATGATGATGATGATGAAGATGATGATGATGATGATGATGATGATAGCGCGGTCTGCGCGGCCAAGGATGCATTTTTTCCGAACCGGAACTTGGCATCGAACTTTTTAGAAGTGGCGATCCAAGCCGTCCAATGTACATGGTGGCGCCAAAAAATCGGACTAATCACATTTAGGTATGCATTTAATAAAGTCCGATTTTTTTGCGCCACCCTGTATTTACCAATGCGTTTGCCTCGCTGTATAGTATTGTAGCGCACGGCGTCCTACGTTTTAAACTAACGAAAAACGAGGAGATTATTAAACGCTAAAAACTACGAAACACTTATTAGCAATTGAGCGCTCTTAACACAGCGCAGTCGGGTAAGCGCAGTCAGGTGCTTGCATCTGGCTACCGGTTCTCACCTATACTATACAGGCACCGCTGCCGTCTGCCTTGAACGCGTGCCTTCTCCGTTGATGATAGCGAGCCTTCACAGAACGTTGCGCAAAAAGTTTACCTTCTGCCCATGAACTTGGCTTCAACCTCCCCTCGCCACCCCCAACCACCACCCCACCCCAACCGTCTAAATTCCTTTAACAGTGGCGAGCGAGGTTGTAAAACGAGTATATGTTCTGTCCGTAGCATCCTGCCTATATCCTTCCATCTCGTTATGCGGATTTTTCCATCTAGGCGCCTATCTATTTATAACAACTTTGCTCAAGTCGATTCACTTTGTTTCTCTGCCCAACTGGCAGCAGACGTAGTCTTCTATCTATCGTTTAGATGAGCGATATAGGCTACTGTAGTTATGCCTTGGTTTACATAGATCTATGTTTTGAAAGGTCGTTTCGGTTCTTGTAGAACGATGCAGGCTTCTGTAATAAATCTCGGTCCTATATTATGTTCTGAGACTTTTATTATTATTATATAGAAAAGATGTGCTCTCTACCGAGATTTTGTATAGCCAAGGCAGTCGAGAAATCACGCCTGTATACAGCATATCTCTTCGTTTGAACTGGAAAATTCGAGTTTTCAAGTTTTGAAAATGTATTCAAAAATTCTGCAAGCTTCTAAATTAGTTTCGTCTAATTATATTTTTGTCAGGTCTTCAATGATTTTCAACGGAGTAGTTGCTTTTAAAACATAACGGAAGTGCAATTATCAAATTCACTCACTCAATCAATGAATCAACGAATGAATCAATCAATCACTCAATGAATGAATGAATCAATCAATCACTCAGTGAATGAATGAATGAATCAATGAATGAATGAATCAATGAATCAAGCAATCAATAAATGAATGAATCAATGAATAAATGAATGAATTAATTAATCACTCACTCAATCAATCAATCATTTAATCAATAAATCAATAAATCAATCACCAAACCAATAAATCAGTCGCATACTAGAATTAGCCGGTCTAACGACAATGAAAAATAGCAATAAAAAAATATCCCATCAATGAAAAATATACAGCGTATCCCGAACCCAATATTTTATTTTTCAAAAGCGGAGCTCCCAGCGATAGCACAGCGACATTGTACCGTTCTGAGCATTGTGCTTCTCAGTCCTATTATAATAATAATATTATTAAGGTTCGTGCTTTCTGATCGAGAGTTTCCATTTTTGTAGCGCCATAGTGGAAGAATGGTTGCTCGCTACATCCCGACGTTGATGGTCCTTGGGGCCGCCCTGGCAGCCTACAAGTTGTTGGGGCTGGGCGAGTACTTCGAGGAATTCATTCACCCCAAAGACCTGCAGGAGAGCTACGAGTACATAATCGGTGAATAGGCCACTTAGAATGCGCTATATCAATCAATCTTTCAATCAATCAGTCAGTCAATCAGTCCATTTTTTAATCAGTCATTCGTTTAATCAATCATTCATTCTTTTCAGCATTCTTTCAATCGATTACTCATTCATTCCAGTCAGTCAGTCAATCAGTCAGTCAGTTTTTGGTCAGTCAGTCCGTTAATCAGTCCTTTAGTCAGTCAGTCCTCAGTTAGTCTTTTCAGTCGGTCATTAAGCCAGTCATCTTAGTCAGTCAGTCCTTTAGTTTTGTCAGTCCTTTAGTCAGCTCTATAGTCAGCCCTTTAGTCAGTCTTTAGTCAGTGATTCAGTCAGTCCTCTTAGTCAGTCAATTGATCCGTTGCGTTTGTCAGTCGGCGGTGGAACGTCGGGCGCCGTTTTGGCCAGTCGGTTGGCGGAGGACAGTGACCGTGAGATCCTGCTGGTGGAGGCCGGCGGAGACCCCGTTCACAACCCCAACATCGACATTCCCCTGATGGCCGACAGCATCCGAGGAACCGACTACGACTGGCAGTACAAGACCGTTCCCCAACAAAACGCCTTCCTCTCGCACCACAACAAGGTACTGCAGACACGTGTCACGATGACCATTGGCGTGGATTTTATTGAAAAATGGGGGCCCAGCACCTATACTTCCCCTTCCCGGTTCTCTGTCTCTGTCTCTGTCTGTCTGTCTGTCTGTCTGTCTGTCTCTCTCTGTCTCTGTCTCTGTCTCTGTCTCTGTCTCTGTCTCTCTGTCTCTCTCTCTCTCTCTCTCTCTCTCTCTCTCTCTCTTTGCCTCTCTGCCACTACGACATAACCAACTCGCCTTAATATCCTACTGTCTTTTTCGCTGGAGGAACAAAATATTTATTTAAACATTTCTTACATCAGATTCGAACGTGAGTTAGTCAATCTTATTTGATTCGTCTCACTTACTCACCTGGATTCAAAGCTGGCTTCTTTGCGTGCGCAGGAAGGCATCTGGCACCTGGGTAAAGGTCTTGGTGGAACGAGCAACCTGAACTACATGCAATACCTGAGGGGAAGTCGCTACGACTACGACAGCTGGGCGAGCAATGGCGCCGTTGGGTGGGGATACAAAGACGTCTTACCCTACTTCATCAAAGCCGAAGATCAGCAGAATGGAGAGTTTGTTAGAACAGGTAAGATCGTCATTGATGACGATGATGATGATGATGACGATGATGATGATGACGATGATGATGACGACGATGATGATGACGATGATGATGACGATTAAGATTGTTAACGGTTAACGGATCCTAAAAGCAAAGACCGGTCCTTTTAACCTCAATTTCAATGTGGCCTATAAATTATGCTAACTCGAGCGCCAGTAACATCAAAACGCTCCTATGTAAGCCGCGTAGGACGCCGGCATAGGTGACGGCAACATCAAAGCGCTTTGAAGTAGCCGCGCAGGACGCCGGCCCCAGCGCCGGCAACATCAAAGCGCTTTAATGTAGGCACGACGCCAGGCTGCCGCTAACGACCGGTTAACCGGTCTATTTTGAACGGTTAACCAGTCCTTTAAAACCAGTGGTTTTAACAACCTTAATGACGATGATATCATCGGATGAGCTTTGTGAAGGGTTGAATGTTTTCTGTTGTGCAGTGTTTCACGGTTTCGGAGGAAGACTGTCGGTGATGGACGTGGGACCTACGACTGCGAACCAGATAATGGGCTTCTGTTTCAAAGAAATCTCCCTCAAGAAACGCGATCTAAACGGAAAAAATCAGTTCGGTGAGAAACGTTGGAAATCATTTCAAATCTGTAACAGGCAGAAGACCAAACTTATTTATTTGGGCCGAAGGCCCAAACCGTATAGTCGTAGGGTCCGTTCTGGGGTGCAGGTCACTGTGGTGGAGACAAGACCACCCAGTGGTGCTATAGGAAAACTTTTAAATAATAATCACGTGTTGACTACATATTCAGATTGATGATATTGATATATGTAATATAATATCTCCTTTTGCAATAAATCGGGGTAGGAAATAGCCAATTTCCCTGTCATTTTTGACGGGTTGACAGCCAGTATATATATATATATATATAATTTACTAATACATATCCGTGACGCCTAACGCATAGCGCTGGGCGGAGCCTTCTAAGCCACTTTGTAACGATATGGTACGATGCTGGGCGGAGCTTACGTTCCAATAGCAAAGAAAGATGGGGTAAGGTGACGTCATTTTATAGATAATCGATTGGCTGGACTTCGCTTGACGGACACAATGACATTACAGCGAAGTTTTCCCTTGGCTAACGGGTAGGAAAAACAGCGAAGCTACCCGTCCTGTTTGACGGGAAAACGACTAGCTCTTAGCAGACAATTAGAATATTGCCACTTAAGCCATTTTAAAACAATAGACGTTGGATCAAATTTGAGGAAATGTGCGCAAATTTTAGTGCATTCTTCAAATGCGAATTTGTGCTTAAACGGGTGATTTTTTGTTAGGTTGGGGTCCGACCCAAGCGACCATTCGAAACGGCGTTCGATGGGGTACCTACCGAGCGTACCTGAGACGCAGTATGAACTTTCCCAATCTACACGTCGTCACTCAGACAACCGCTCAGAAGGTACGAGAGATTAGGTCTACGTGACTGCAATCACTATTCGTGCTTGACATGCATGTGTCATTCGATGTGTTGCATGTCATCGCTTCATCCGTCACAATTCGTATTTTTGATAGTTTCAAGTTTCTACAATTATTTAATTCAATGCAAGAATCGGGGCAGTTCCACGTTGGGGATGACTGGGGATGCATCTTTCCCCGCCGGCCCACCAAAATGCGTCTTCAATGGAAGTTGATCGTCTAAATGGATTAGCCTTTATGCATATCCACGAAGATATGGACATATCCATAGACAATGCCATCGACAAAGTCGCTTCCAGCAATATAGAAAACTCGATTTTGCACTATGACTTTGTACAACCAGACTAAAATGGCTTTTATACATCGTCAATAATATTCTGAACATTATATTTTATAAATAATTTTCTTCTAAACTGTTTACATATAATTCCTTTGACAATTGGCGGGATCTTCCCAGAAATTCATTGCACCCCCCAGCAAGAGTTTTTAGAACCGCCACTGGTAAGATTCTCTTTCCAACCAAGTTCTTCATCAAAGCAAACATTACATTTTGTGCGCGACACTTAATATTTTCAGATTTTCTCTTTTTCTCGCGAAACTTTCGTCACTTTCGTACAATGATGAAACGCCGAAACAAATCTTCTTGAATTTACGAATGCAGCTTCAATTTTTAAACTATTCGTTAGCGTTCGCTGTGTCAATATTTTGAATCGTATTCTTTTACTTACGAGCTCAGCTGCTGTAGAATTCCAAGACGATTAATAATTAGGTCTATATAATCGTTTACATTTTATTACAATCTTCGCTCTCGGTTCTAATGACTTGTTCCCAAAAGGCTATCCAACAAGATGAAAATCAGTCAAAATCTAGCTTTCCTTGGATGAAAAATGAATATTCGACCTGTACCAGCTATTCGGTTTACGATTTACCGGAGAAGGTAGGGGGTTTAGACTCCCACTGGCCGAGCACCACCCCTAATTGTTGGTTTACCGTTTAGGTCTTTGTTTTAAGCCGCCCGACTCCCCCCCAGTTACATTCGAAATTTTTTTATCCACAAGTAGTCCTATTGACCTATTCCCGCCAGGGCCTGTTTTAACGCGCAGTGATACAAAGAATGTGCAGCGATAAAATGATAATGTGCAGTGGTAAAAAATGCAATTGTCTGTGCTTTGTGCAGTGATAAATTTTCCGGACGACCTGTTTTGCTTGTTTTTTTGCGCGAATATCCACAAATTTTCTGAGTTTAGTGCAGTGATATATTTTTCTTGAAACAGTCCCTGCCCCCGCTAAATTTATTTTTTTTTATATCGCGTTTAGCGTTCGCGGCTGGCATCTAGTAAATTGCTTATAAGCTAATTTGCTATCAATAACAATAACTGTTGCACGTTACCACGTGTCTTAGCAAAACAGCCTTCTAGACGAGAAAACCGCTGACTGTACGTACGTAGAATCTGCATAGTGCGGAAGGAATACGTCTTCTTCTTATCTGTGTTCCGTATTTTGCAGATAGTGTTCGAAGGCAAGCGGGCGGCGGGCGTTGTCCTTCAGACCGGAGATAAGCAGACACTTGTTAAGGCCGCCAAGGAAGTCATCCTTACGGCAGGTACGGTCGGTACGACGAAGCTCCTGCTGCTGTCTGGAGTCGGTCCAAAGAACCATCTCCAGGCGCACAAGGTAAGCGCCAAGGCCCCGACGCCCTTCCAACCCCCCAACCCCCATACCCAGGGTCAAAAGGTCAACGAATCGTCTTGCAGACTGTTGCAAGAACCGCCGGACGAAGAACTGGTCTTAAAGCAATCGGATGCCAAGTACCTGTCCGCTATTTATATGCGCCCGCTGCTTGTACAAGAGTACAAGACTGACGGTACACAGTGCGCATTAAGTATCTTAGTACTGCACAAGGCCGACGAGAGGGTGGACAGAGGGTAATTTTTTCCCCGGGCCCGGCGATAAACACAGAACCCGCGCTGACCAGAAAATTTATACAGCGCAGAAACAGGTCTAGTTAACCGGTTGTTTCCTACAATAATTATAATCTTTTGACCTTTGAACTCTACCTCTGTACATTTGATAAGTTCTCATCCTGTGTTGGCGGCGAAATCTGTCAATGCGTTGATTATATTAAACACTTGTATTCTTGCTTTATTGAAGTTTTAATACAGTTGTGTATATCTTTTCTTCTCGTATCTGACTTGCAAACGGTAGATAGCTGTTATTGCTGATCTACCCGTCGGCGAGAACCTTCAAGACCAAGTCTTTGCCGATGGAGTGGAATTCTTCACTCCCTACACCGGAGTGACCATTTCCACGGCCAAGGCGGACAGTCTCATTTCCATGTGGAAATATTCGCTCTTTGGAACAGGTGAGCGTTAAATGACGGACATGGGTTGGGTCCATCCGTGGGCTGGATAGGATGGGTCAGAAATTTGCGGTGGTTTGGTTATACTATTATACTTATTGTAATGCTACAATAATAAATATCTTTTACTATTGCTGTCATTGTTATTATTATTATTATTATTATTATTATTATTATTATTATTATTATTATTATTAATAGTAGTAGTAGTAGTAGTAGCAGTAGCAGTAGTAGTAGTAGTAGTAGTAGCAGCAAAGCAGCAGCAGTAGTAGTAGTAGTAGTAGTAGTAGTAGTAGTAGTAGTAGTAGTAGTAGTAGTAGTAGTACAATCGTCATCACATCACTTAATTAATTGTCGTCTGCGTGGAGGAGTACAGGTGTGCCTTTACCTGCTTGGAATCATAATGAAATACCTTGATCACTTTTATCAGGTATGAAGGCGAGTCCGCGATTCCGCGAGTCGACTGCCTACATCCGCCTTCGCCACCAACCTCCTCAGATCAAGTACCCCTTACTGGGGCTTCACATCGCCGCCAATCCCCAGGCATATGACCCTGCTCCCCTAAACGTCAAGGAAGAGGTACTCAGGCACACGTCATAAAGAATTATTTAACTATTTTCCTTTTATGGAATTCTTACATTAATTTATAAAACTAGATGAAATCTGAATAGTTTCTTTGACATCTCGGTCTTGTGAAAACTAACCTTGTATAAGACCTGTCTTCAAACAGTAATTATAACGAATGAATTGTCCTCCCATTTCAAAATGGACACAATATAGAGTGGTGCTTACTAGTGACGTTAATTCTTGTCCTGGTCCTTGTCCTTAAGGGGTCCTTAAGGACCAATTTGAAGTCCTCGCCCTTATCCTCGTCCTTGGGAGGGGGGTCGGTCCTCGTCCTTATTCTCGTGCTTGAGGGAGGGGGACTAGTCACATTTAGGTTCGCATTTAATATAGTCCGTTTTTTGCGCCAACCTATATATATATGTATATACAGTATATATATTGTATATGTATATATTAGACGTAGTTTGTGCTTGTAGTCGTGGCAGGCCGTCCACGGTGACCCTCCGTCAAAGGAGGGTCTGACACTATTCGCCGTCCTTCTGCATCCGCGCAGCAGAGGAACCATTCGCCTGAGTTCGACCAATCCAACGGATCCCCCACTCATCAATCCCAACTATTTGGCTGAAGAAGTCGACGTCAAGATCCTCGCTGAAGGTGAGAAATTCGCTTGATCTAAAGTGAAGGTGACGATGATGATGATGACGACAACGATGATGATGATGATGATGATGAAGATGATGATGAAGAAGAAGAAGATGATGATGAAAATGATGATGATGATGATGATGATGATGATGATGATGATGATGATGATGATGATGATGATGATGATGATGATGATGATGATGATGATGATGATGATGATGATGATACCCCTATTAGATTGCTCTCCGGCCGTTTCGGACAGATTTTCTGGCCTGACCTGGCTCTAATTCTATTTGGATTTGGTGCGCCATCGGTTGATGCCCTGGGCATTATGATAGTGGCGCTATAGAAGTTGATTGATTGATTGATTGACGATGACGAGTGATCTGACCCACGGTAGGTTCAGTTGTCACTGCGTCAAAGACAAGAGGTGAAAAACTTGTCACATTCAGTGAAGGTTGAAGGACTTGCATCTTTATCACTATACTCCATCGCGTCTATTTTGAGCAAATGCTCCACTATCAGAATTACTTGCCACCTTTGAAATCTTAGATACCTTTATTTTTAAAGTGGAACATTAAATATCCGTATCTCATTTAATGCAGTATAGTTCCCCAATCTCGTATATATATATAATTTATATTTATAATATATATATATATATATATATATATATATATATATTAGGGTGGCCCACGATACTATGGGAAAAAAAAAAAGTATAATTTTTCGGTTCTCCACAAGGCTGCCCTTGTTGCACTACGTAAAAAGAGTGTGCAGGCAGGTTTTTGTACATATTGATGCATATTTGAAGGTCGCTACCAGAAGCAACTCCTTACTGCTGACTGTTTAATTACTCATTTGATTTGGGCGGCTGATGCTGAAGGGTTTGCCTCTCGGTTCTTTTTAATAATTTTCCACACGCACAGCGACATCAACAGCTGAAAGAGAAGCATTCTCTTCTTCTCTCCCACTACCACTTATTCTCCATTGGGATGGGAAGCTACTTCCTGACATTACTGGTGGTGGTGAGCTTGTTCTTGTTGATCGTATAGCAATTTTGGTGACTAGTGGGCAAACAGAACAACTACTTGCTGTGCCTAAAATTAGCAGAAGAACTGGCGAAGAACAATCACAAGCTTGCATTCATTCCCTGAATGACTGGAAACTGGAAGAACTGGTGCAGGGACTCGTGTTTGATACAACAGCAGCCAACACGGGTCTGCGTTTGGGTGCCTTCACCCTCATTGAAAAAGCAATCGGTAGAGAACTGGTGTGCATAGCATGCCGTCACCATGTGTTCGAGGTGATGCTGGCTAGCCGTGTTTTCTGCAGCTCTTGGACCATCCTGTGGACCTGAGATCAAACTCTTCCAGAGGTTTCGCAAGATGTGGCCACGTATTAACCAGTCAGATTTTCAGATTCCTAATCCCGACAGTAACATGTTTAACGGTATAACATATACAGACAGCGAACTGAAATTTTGTCATTCTACGCTGAAGCACTGAAATGTAAAGCTCCAAGAGAAGACTACCGTGAGTTGGTTGAACTGAGCTATTTTTTCTAGGAGGTTCATTGGAGGGTCATCCCAGGTTTCGTGCACCGGGTGCATTGCACAGAGCCAGGTGGATGGCGAAAGCCATCTATTCCCTGAAAATGTTCTTATTCAAAGGTCAGTTAAAGCCGACGGCACGTGAGCAGAATGGCTTATCAAACATTTCTGTCTTCGTTGCCGTCCTCTATGCTCGCTTCTGGCATGAAGCTCTTCTTGCACAATGTGCACCATTCAACGACTTCAAGATGCTTGATCTTCTACATCATTACCCAGTGTCAACCGTTAGAGTAGCTGCAATCAAGCATTCTCTCGCCACTTGTGGTATTTCTCTGGACATCTTATCACACTTGCCTTATTAGATGATAAAGTGAGCGACGAAACCAAGGCAGCAATGGCCAGCAACTTCTCCCGTCCATCAAACTCGAACAACTTCAGGCGCCTGGACGAAAAAATTTCAATTATTCTTGAAGAATATGTTACCAGCAGATCTTTGAAGCTGTTCGACTTGCTTGACAAGGACGGACAGCAAAAAGCTCAGGCTCTCTTATCCAAGCCAGTTGCTTTGTGGACTGAAGACAGTATATTTCAGGAAATGAAACAAAGCCGAAGCTTCTCAAAGTTGTCAATGACTGCGCAGAACGGGGCGCAGAACGCTCTCATTCGGTCATATAACAATACCCTTACAAAAAACGAGGATCAAAAACAATGTCTGGTGAAGCTGGTCAGCAGACACAGGAAATTATTTCCAATTCCTACAAAGGCAGCTCTGTCATGCTCACTTACTCAAAAATAAATCCTTAAGACTTTGAAGCTAAGACTCTCTTACGTTTACCCTAAAGACGCTGGACTCTTTGCTAACCCTACTTAATTTATTATACCTATTAAACTGATTGAAAGGCTGATATTGCATTTAATTATTTTGGATTTCAATCTGTTATAGGTAAGTTGAATGGTTTGCATTACACTAATACAGTGCGGCAGACAGTAATAAACTGCTCATTTTTGATTATCGTATACATACAACAAAAAGTTGCAATTGGTAGCTACCTCTAAATGTCGTCAGATCATCATAAAATTTTGCATATCTATCACTAGCATCAAGTGGAACATGTGCAGCCTTGTGGAGAAACAATTTTTTAACTTTTGTTTTTGGGCCCCCTAATATATATATATATATATATATATATATATATATATATATATATATATATATATATTAGGGCTGGTAACGATTAAAATTTTCTTGTTCGATTAATCGAGTGCATTTCTCAGTGCAATCATCAGCTGACTATCAAGTACGCTGTCAAGTACACTGTCAAGCATACTGTTAAATATAGTATGAAGTATGCTGTTGATTGAGTATTCTATCAAGTATGTTGTTAATCAAGTATTCTATCAAGTATGCTGTTAATTAATTATTCGATAAAGTATGCTGTCGTGTATACTGCCAAGCATACTGTCTAGTACGTGATAGGGGTATCCAGTGTTTACCAACAAAGTCCGGTTGCTCCGCCCACTGGTGGGCAGAAACCATAGAAGCCATTGTCGTCTATTAATAGACGCCAATGGCAGAAGCAGATTTCTTGCCGGTGGGCATGGATCAGTGACCATAGAGAGATTGTTCTGGATACTCCTATACAGCTTTGATCTAATCTCTTCTGAGTTTATAATACTATTACTTTTAACGTATTGCTAATTAATTATTACGTCTACGTCTTTGTGTTGAGATTAAAAACGTGTGTCTTTAATTGTCAAGCATACTGTTAAATATAGTATCAAGTATGCTGTTGATTAAGTATTCTATCAAGTATGCTATTAATTAAGTATTCTATCAAGTATGCTATTAATTTTAGTATTCGATCAAGTATGCTGTCGTGTATACTGCCATGCATACTGTCAAGTACTTGATAGCGCAGTACTCTTCTGCAGGTTACCAGTTCGCCCGAAGACTGGTCAACGCAAAGGTGATGAAAGACTGGGACATGGAACTGACGAACCGTTTGCTGCCCGAATGCGCCAAACTGGGCAACTACACCCAGGCGTACATCGAATGCCACGTCCGCCACATCGCCATCCCCGCCGGGGCTCCGGTCGGGACGTGCAAAATGGGGGCCCCCAATGACCCCAACGCCGTCGTCGATCCCCAGCTGAGGTCAGTTCTCTCGGTCGCATTATAACTTAGCATGATTTAAAGTGGCTTAGAAGGCATTACTGCATGTGTGAAAGCCACTAGGGGGGCACTAACGGGGGCTTGAACCCGCTCCGTCAGCCCGGCGCTCCAGCACGTAACCCACTCTGCCATGTTGCGCCGCCTCTAGCATTCTAGAACAGATTTAGCGAGGCCCCTAAAGATGTGGCGACGTTTTTGTTCAGGGGGCAGTTAAAACTTGAAGCTTGTCTTGTGCCTTGTTGACGGGCGCCCCCTGCGTCTTCAACCCTAACTGCGGACCCACCCGGGCCCCCTACAGATCGCCGGGTCCCTGTACATTTGCCCCGACGAGCCCATCTCGGCGGGCCTGATTAGGGCTCTAGGCTCGAACCACCCCAACTTTTTTAGAGGTTACCATAGGGAAGGGAAAAGGTATAGGAAATGGATCTCCATTCTCTCGTCCAAGTTTATGCCAATGATTAATTAGTTTCAAACACTGACTGAATGTATTGAAAAATGAACTTGTATTAATAATTAATTATTTCTATTAGCGCTGTCGTAAATTCATTTAAAGGTGGTTCCTGACGAAGGCGTGGAGCTGGGAGACCAATCTAAAAAATGGGAGTGGGGCTGGTTTCAGCGAAGACATGCTCTAAATGTCCAAAACTGGGGATTATTTTCTAGCATTAATTCTGTTTTTATGCATTACTGTTTCCTGCGCGTAATCTTAAATTTCAAGATATTCAATAATAAAGATTTGCGAAATAATGCCATTAGACCTAACAGAATTAAATGTTGTAAATTGCGCGATGTGATTTCATTTTTAGGCAATTAGGCATCATGACAGTGGCGCCATAGAAGTTTATTTGAATGATTGGTTGATTGATCGATCGATTGATTGATTGATTGATTTTGACATTATGTAATAGTGCTAAATATTTGGTTGTGAGTCCCTGTCGTTTTCGATCTACAGTACTGAGAAGCTGAAAGGTTTTCAGGCGTTGTAAATAAATAACAGGAAATTTTATCAGTAATAATATTAATAATAACAACAGTGCTTAGACTGGTTCAGTAGGGTCTGTCCTGTGTGAGAACCCCTATGCTCCATTCATTCACATTATGACCCTCCCTTTGTAATATCATTCTTTGTCCTCTTGTCCTCTAGTAGGTTTGTTTCTGTATTCTTTTTCTTCTTCTTCTTCTTCTTCTTCTTTGTCTTCTTCCTTGTCTTCTTCTTTGTCTTCTTGTCTTAGAGTCTACAAGTAACAGAATGTTGCAATACCACGGAAAGAAATTTTAGAAACTCTACAAGGTTCGATCTCAAACGCCACCTCATGGATACACTGACCTTTGCCCGACCGACAACCCACCTTGCCTATAATAATAATAGTAATAATAATAATAATAATAATAATAATAATAATAAGATTAAAAATGGTTTAGGAGGCTAAGTAAACCTGCGTGAAAACCACTGTAGTATCTCTCCGCATTCAATATCCTAGTTTTCCGAGACAACTATTTCAAGAAAGATTAAGCGCATAAGAATAAGCAGCTACTACTGTACTACACTTCAAAGCGCTGTACAAATTTACGACATTTTACTTACTTACTTAATATCTGAACGATATTCGAAATTTCAGGGTTCGCGGCATCAAGGGCCTGAGGGTGGTCGACGCCTCGATCATACCTGCAGCGATGACCGGTGATACCTACGCCACGCAGGTGATGATAGCGGAGAAGGCGGCCGACATGATCCGGGAGAAGGACACGGTGAAGGCGATCAAGGACTACTTCAAACATCTCATCGAGTCTCGTCACAAGAAAATCATGGACGACGAAGAAGGAGTCGAGGAGCACAAACCCACGGACAGTCAAAAGAAGCACTAAAATATATGAGGATCCAGCACACAAGTATAACTGTAACTCAAGCAAAAGTATCAATCAATCAATCAATCAACCATCAATCAATCACAGTTAGGTGTGAGGAGTGTAAAGTCCAGCATGGAAATGATTTCAATCCCCACTAAAATACAACGTTTTGTGTGTGTGTGTGTGTTGGATTTGTCCCTATAGTGCTGCAATTCACAAAGGCCGTGGCGCCTTTACCAGCGTATCAGTCCGTATTGAGTTTTTTTCGGCAGTGGAAGGCGCATTTTGTGATTGTCGCCCCTCCGTTTGAAAAGTCGTTGAATGCTAATCGCTTGTTTTAATGTGAAAGCAGTGGCGTAGCCAGGGTTTAGCACCAGGGGCGGGGCGAGCACTTTAAAAGGCGCCACACGTCACCTTTTCGATCCATATAATATATTTTTTCTCCCAAAATGGTCAAAAAGTCTTGACGAGAAAAATCGTTGTCCCGTGCCCCAATCCAACGGAGACGTTTTTCATTCATGACTCCTAGATTGCCTAAATTTTAATTTATTAAATTTTCGAAAAAGGCGCCACTTTTCTTGAAAATTTGATCAGAGGATCGACCGCTCCCCCCCGTGCCATGCACACCTAGCTACGCCACTGTGTGAAAGTGTTAAAGTTTGCTGATATTGACCTGTGTTTGTGAGTTTGTCATCTATGACGCGTTTCGTTTTGTGTGTGTGTGTGTTTGTGTGTGGGTGTGTAACAGTAGTGACCATCGACTGATGCGAAGAGAAGCTCTAAAATGGCGCTATAGACGTCAAATAGTTTTACAGAAATCGAAATCCGGTGCAAATTAACAGAATAGTGAATAGATATTGCTTAAATACCCGATCCTTTTTGGTTTCGACAAATGACAAATCTGAATGTCATAAATTTAACCCATTAACCGTGTATTTAACTGTAACTCAATGTAAAATGGACGGATATATCCAGGATCCCCAGTTAAGGGGTTAATGGTTGTCCGTTTTTGTCTAGGCCGCGTCAGGGTTTAGTAGTAGAAGTGGAACAATCGAGATTCATCTGGAAACACCCCCCCCCCACAATCTGAGACCGACACTCAGCCCCACCTCCCCAATCTGAGCCTGAGATGACATTTTTTGTTTGTCAGACTTTCTGCAGGGGACCCCACAAAATATACCGACACCCCCAAATAATTGATAATCATAGAAATAACGCTGCCTTGTGAGCATTCGGAATAACATGTTAAGTGCCTTTGCGATACTCTTTCCATTATAGCGCCATATAAAATCATCATCATCATCATCATCATCATCATCATCATCATCATCATCATCATCATCATCATCATCATCATCATTATAATAACAACAAGTGTTGAGCTGCTTCGTTTATCATTGAGCACATCATAGAATTCAAGAGCTATTCGAGGAAACCTGTACCGCAATAATATTCACATTGTCTTTAATATTTCGAACTTCTCTGTGTTTTGTAGTTTTTTAACGTCATTTATGGACGACCCCAAAGGATATTGTAGTTTTAAGGATAACATCCGTCGATTTAGTCATCGTCCATTTGTGATTAACTAGTATACTAGTATTGTTTTGCGAAGATGAAGCCTTGTTAATGAAACGCCCTGTTGTATAGTCATGCTCGTCTATTTCCATTCAACCCCCGTAGTTCACTAGACTGTAGTCGAGTGTTTGGAGTAAATAAAGGTTCTATGGAAAAGGTCGTTGATGATTTATTGTATCTTGTAAGAGTTTGTCTAGTCTAATCTGTTTATTAAAGGGCTCGTCCACAAATGACGTAACGCGCCTAGGGGTGAGGGGGTCCGGACATTTGTTACGAAGTTTGACGAGGGAGAGGGGGTTCCGTAAATGTGACGTAACGCAACACAAAATTTTTAGGTGACGACCTTTTTTGCTTGTCATGGTATTTGGAGAGGGAAAATACAAGGACGACCTTTTTGCTTGTCAGTATGTTTGGAAAGGGAAAATAGAAGAATGAATTGCCTTTTTTGCTTGTCAAGACTTTTCGGAAGACGAAAAAGGGGGTCGGCCTGTTGTTACGTCATACTTTAGGGGGGTCAGACTTTTTGTTAGGTCGCTTTACGTAGGGGGAGGGGATCAAAAGTGCCAAAATCGCATTACATCATTTATGGACGACCCCAAAGGATATATGGAAGGTTATTTACTAAGGATGTTAACAGCACAACCCCAGGTATGGGTTCTAAAAAGAATTTCATATTTCATAAAAATAATTTGATAGAAAACCGATTCAAAGCAACGCATGACGTTGTCTTGTTCAGTGTGCCACGATCCCTGATTCAAAACCAAGGTGACCTGCAGTAATTTGGTGGTTTACTTGACACATGTCAGTCAGTCAGTCAGTCAGACAGACAGCCAATCAATCCGACTTCTATAGCGCCATTAAATAATGCGTTTAGCATAAGTCGGATGATCACTTCGGAGCAGTGGCGGGTCCAGGATTTGGCAAGTGGGGGCGTTGGGGTGGCAACTTTTAATCATGGGGGCAACCATTTGTTGTTAGGTATGTTGTATTAAGTATAGGGTCCCAACAGGAGAGCCACTAGGGGCAGGAACTCAATAGGGGCACGGGTCCCCCTACCTCCCCTCTGTGGAGCCGCCACCGCTTCGGAGCGAGAATCATATCGAAGCTCATGCATGCCATTGGCAGTTACTGGTTGAAAATTTATAGATCAGTCCATAAGTGGCTGATTGTGGCAAAATAGGGTATTCGATAGGAAGAAGAGTTTGTATTCAGTCGAGACATATAGGCCTAAGTTGGAGCATTGAGCTTTAGGGAATTCTAGTTGAAATTGTATGATTTTCCTAGTAGAACTTCGTTATAACGTACTTAACAGGTCCGTAAACTTGCGACACTTTATAACCGAATATATACGTTATACTGTAACTATACGTTTTACTGTATTCAGTGCTATTAAGTTCGGTTGAACTGAGCAACTGGTTGAACTGGCCCTCTGTGAGAACCACTATGTTCCACCCGGCCGTTCATTTACATTATGGTCTGGCTGGGTAATCTCATTCTTTTCCTCCTGTATTCTAGCAGGTTTGTTCCTGCATTCTCCTTAATCTTTGTCTTCTTGCCTTTAAGTCTGCTACAACAGAATTTTGCAGTACACACGGTCATAAATGCCTAATATCGGTTATTTTGCTCTCTCTCTCTCTCTCTCTCTCTCTCTCTCTCTCTCTCTCTCTCTCTCTCTCTCTCTCTCTCTGTCATTCAGTCGTCTCCGACTTTGTGTGACAGCATGGTACTTCTTCTGTCCTCGACCGCATTTCGCAGGTCCTCGATGTTCATGTTCATTGCTTCGATAATGCTATCCATCCATCTTGTCTTCTGTCTGTCTGTCTGTCTCTCTCTTTCCCTTCAACAGCCGCTAGCATCGATGATTTCACCAGCTTCTAATATACGATTATGCCGTGAAATGGTCTGGCGTCCTTCTAATTATCGATAACGTAACTTTTAACGGCTGGAGCGTTCAGCAGTGGGTGTCATTTCAACAACTGAGTGGGGTGAGGGGGTGAGCAGGGGCTTGACATTTTCACACTTCCCGACAGACCAGTTTAGACTTTTCCTTCCGTGAAATGGGGAGAGACATTCGCCTGGCGTCGTCACCCGAGAAATTTCATCAGCAGTTTCGACCACCGTAATAACGACCCAGCGCAGCAGTTTGTCAATATGTTCATCGCCCATCGTTCGCGATTTACTAACACGGGGACGCGGCGTCGAACCCTGGCGACCGTTTGCATAATTACGCGAACTTCAGCTGAGGTGAGGGTGGGGGCGTAATCGCAGCCTTTATATAGCGCGAGTAGATGTGTGTGTGCGTTTATGTGCAAGTGAGGAAACAGAGTCAGTTGAAAAAGTTGAGCTCTTTCGAGTCTGTTG